>APFE030914889.1:12445-71200 GCA_000404065.3 Pinus taeda | reverse complement strand
CCTTCTCTCCAATATGTCCAAGCCTTTGATGCCACAACATGGTCTTCTCTCCAAAGACCACTAGATTTTCTGCTCCACTTTCAGGAACCACAGAACTATTGCACCCATCAATAACAGTGCTACCTTGTAGCTTGTATAGAGTTCCTATTCGAACTCCCCGCATCAATATCAGTGCTCCCCGAACCATTTTTCAGGTATCCTTCTCGAACACTGTTTTTACACCTGCATCATCCAGCTTGCTTACAGAAATCAGATTTCTGGCGAGTGTAGGAATATGCAGAACAGCCGGAAGTGTTCTAACCCTTCCACCTTGCAACTTCAACTTTATTTTTCCACGACCAATGATTCTAGCCTTCCTATCATCTCCTAAGAAGGCATCACCACCATCGTATTTCTCATACTCGAGAACCACTTTCTATGGGGGATGAAGTGAAAGGATGCACCTGAGTCAATCAACCATGCCTCATGATCTACATGTGTACTTGAAGAAGCCAAGTACACATCCCCACCTTCATCTGAGGTGGTTTTCGGCTCTACAGAAGGAGAATCATTAGATCCCTTTCCTTTATCAAGAACTTTAGATTTACAGTCCCTTTTGTAGTTCCCTTCCTTTCCACATTTCCAACACACCACCTTTACAATTTTTCCTGGATATTTACATCTCCCTTTAGATTTAGATCTCCCACTCGATGACTTATTTTTGTTTCTATTCTGGGTCCGCCCTCGTACAAACAAAGCATCACCATTTTGGCTCTCCATATTTTTTCGTCTCATCTCCTCTATCAGCAAGGATGAGACTATTTCATCAAAATTCAAGGTAATTGCATTGCTACCTATTGCAATAACCAGACTATCCCACGAATCTGGTAGAGAACACAACAAACTAATGCACTTATCTTCATCCGAAATTTTAATATCAACAGATGCTAACTGACTTACCACAGTATTAAATGCGTTCAGATGCTCTGTCACCGAGTCTCCATCTTTCATCCTCAGGTTATAAAACTTTTTTCCGCAAGAACTATTTATTCACCAGAGACTTAGATTGGTACAAAGTCCCTAGCTTTTCCCACAAAGCCTTCGTTGTAGCTTCCCCTGATACATTCAGCAATACTGAATCTAAGACACACAATCATATTGTGCTCTTTTCCTTCCGACCCAACTTCTTCCATTCTTCGTTGGACACTCTCGTTGGTTTAGTACTCGGATCTACCTTGATCCACTAATATTTATCCACCAATAGATCCTCCATCTTGAGTTTCCACGACTCGAAACTCTAACCATTAAATTTCTCGATCTCTATCTTTCCACTGCTTGCCATCTTCTTTCACCACCAGAATTGATCTCACAGATCTCTCACTGCACAGGGTCTACCATAGGCCTGAGCGAAACCCCTCAGCAACAAAGGCGTCCCCTTGAAGCCAAAAATACTCTGATACCAAATGTAGGTTTTAACCCCATACAGAAATTACATGCATGCGAATTCTAAAACACAGAAAATAAACCATGCGAGAGCATAACACATAAAACACATATACATAGAGGTTTCCCCTGGATCGTAAAACCGGGACTACCAGCTTGATTTTTCATTATTTTCCTTTCAATGTTATAATACATATCTATAAATGCCAAAGAATCTGATACTATGGACCGAAAAACATCGCATCCAATACCATGGACCGAAAACCATCGCGTCCAAAAACATGTGCGAAAATCATGCATAAAACCATAGGTGGGTCTGCCCCACCTAACATAGGGTCCAAAACCAAAATTTTCCGGGGCACTACCCCAGACCCCATAAAGTGGGGTTACGGGTACACTCAAACCCCCTATGACCCCCCCCTGGCTACACAATCGGCGCAACAAAGGGGGGCTTTGCCCCCCCTCTAACCCCTAGTTAACTATGTGGGCTAGTCATGAAAAGAATATAACACAACCCAACGAATCGAACAGGATTTATTTTTATCTTATCTCGCATCTTCTACCAAAATTGCACTTTTGTACTCTTAGATGGTGTTGGATTGATTGGAAGTAGGTCGATATTGCTGAAACACATGAGCAGAAGTTATTACAAATGGTACTTTTATGTCGTGATTTTGTTTTGTTTATGTATTAAGCAATAATGTTTCTTCAAATTGTTTATGTATGAAAGTTTAAAGCTTGGTTTGCATTATTGCACTTTTGTATGGTGATGGCCTAAATTTTACACTGAATATATGAATAATTTATTATGCGATATATCTTTCACGATCATTTCAGCTAACTATTTATCTGAAATGACTATTGTTAAAATGCTTTCACTTCCTATTGCAGTTGAATGATCTTTAATGCCAATTGCTTAAGGACATTATTGTAGATCGCATGTTTCAATTTTATTCATGGGTATAGTCATAGCTAGATAGTCTTCAAATTAGGATATATGCATGTGATTATTAGTTTAGATTAGATTACTTTTAGCTTAAAAATTCCGCCGAACTATCATATATCACCCCATCAGCACTATCATAATTTATATTGGGAAACTCGTCCCATTACCCCCAGTTGGAGCCACTACACTAGATGGAAAAGGAGCTACCAACCAAGGTCCGGACCGGGTGCTTTCTCCCCAGTGTTGTAAGCAGTTATTTCCAAGGCTTAAAGATAACCATGTGTAGTAATAATAGAATAAACCATCACACATAAGAAACACACATGAACACCAATATTTAAGGTGGAAACCTAATGCGGGGGAAAAACCACCTGATGTTGTTGTCTCTGTCTTCTTTTAATATCAAGAATAATCGGTTTACAACCTTGTACTGGTGAAAACCCATACCAGTACTCAGGCACCCACCTGCAGAATTCTACAACCTTCTCTCATTCTCCAACTTCTACTGGAAGGGAGCTACAACCCCCTAGCCCTTGTACTAGTTGATATGTTTACTAGTACATAGGCATCGGCCTACAGAAGGCTACAATATTCACTCATTCTCCAGTTGTTACTGGAAGGGAGCTCCAACCCCCTGATCACATCACCAGCCACTATTGGCAAGAAGCTTCGACTTCCTTACCGAAGGCTCCAACCGTTAGTATCCTCCAGGGACCACGTTACATAAATTTTCACACTAGATACTCCTAGTACACAACAACACAATATGTAGGACACATTTAATCAAATTTTCATAATAGACCCATCAGAAACTTTGAAGCTCAAAATCAATCACCATTGCAATACATCCATCAAATACATATACATCAACCAATCACTAAAACTCAATCATCAATCTCTTATATAACTGAAACCCAATCATCAATATCTGAATCAAACATAACTTAATCAATCAATCATTGAAACCTCTAGCATACTGAATCAAAAAGTCACTAAACCTCTAACACAACTGAATCAACCATTCATTCAAACTTAATCAAATTCAACCAATCAACTAGAATACACAGATCATTGTAACCAGTACACATATCTGAACCTAGAACACTGCATCAACAACCAAAACCAACTATAACCTCAAAAGTCATGTGTCATAATGTATACGCTACTTCCTTTAGCCCAACCCTCATATACCTCTAAAGATACTGAATCATAAAACCTACAAACTGTACCAATCAGTGACATTTTGAAGATCTACTGTCATATTACAGAGTTCTAAACAAATAGCAACAAGGATCACCCTTATTTCTCAATCAATCAATCAACCAGACTCAATCTCCTTATACAATTAATTTTACTTTCAGATCTAATGAAGACATCATTAAAAAAAACAATAAATAGCAGCATTGATCTAATAGATCATTCATCCCTGAAAAGCAAGCTTTTCTTCTGCATACCCTACTTGGAAGTGTCGAACTGGCATGTATACGCGCCTTCACCAAGGCGGACCTGTGTATAGATATGAAAATAAAAACTTATAACTTCGCAACTATTCTAGACTTCATATATACCCATAGCATAGCATTTAAAGCACAAAACATTTGTTAGCACTCATATCTATCCTATCCATTATCATATCACATAATGATAAGTCATTATGATCCTGATCCATCATTAGACCTCATCCATCATCAAACAGTCAAGTGCATACTTATTCTAGATCAAGCAAAGCATCAGAAACCCATAACATGCATATTTGGTTTTGATCTAACACTTCATAAGATATTCATTACTTGTGCACATATCCATTTGATATTCTCCTCCTTATATAGTTTTAGCCTTTCTCAATACCTTGGACCAAAACAACACTTAAGACATGTGGTATTCTTAGGTGGGATCAAATAACTGTTACTCTGCTCAATATTGTGGGCTAATTCCATGGTATTGACCCTTGGTATTCTTTGACCTTAATTTTCTTAATTTTTCATCCCATACGTGCTTTTCCTCTTGTGAAAATGTGTGCATACATATACGCTCTTTTTGTACAGTGAATCCACGTGTATACACTCTTTTTTTACATTGAACCTGCGTATACAACTTAACATACCTGAAAATGTCTTTTTTCTTCAACTTCTTGATTCTGATCTATAGTCCTTTGTTCCTTCATCCTATTCTATTTTACCATTACCTTTTTCCCTCTGAATAGACCTGTTATAATATGATTTTCCATTGTACATTACTTCTGAACTGATTCCTTTGAACTGACCTGCATTTTGTCACATCTGTAAACACAACTTCCATGCATTCTATCACATCTGATATCTCTCATGTAGATTCTTTTAGTTACATAGATTCATTTAGTTACCATATACAAGTGAGTTGTTCTGCTACAAGTGGTTTCCATCAAGTACAACACATGCATCATAATGCCAACAATCTCCCCCTTTGGACTTGATGGAAACCATATTGGTGTTGATTACTTCAAGTTGTAGAACCTGTTAGATGTATCAAGCAACACCAAGATACTCTCCCCCTTTGACATCAAGGGAAAAGGGCGGACCAAGATATTCTCTACTTTTGAGATCAAGGGAAAGGGCTAACCAAAATGAAGATTTCCATATTTGAACAACTGAATATGAACATTGATCATGCTCCCCCTAGGCACATGCTGAATTCTCTGATTAAAATCCCCCTTTGTACATGCTGAGATGCACTAAATCATCCATTCTCCCCCTGAGCACATGCAAAGTCTGCAAAAATATTTTCCAAAAGAATAACATGACTCTATAACTCAACTATGTGAGTATGACCTTCCTATCACCAATGACCCATACATACATCAATCTCCCAACCAAGTGGGGATATACCAAATTTGACTCATCTGCCCAACCAAGTGAGAATATACCGATTGTTGATACATGACTAGAATATAGCAATTATTACATCAGCCTTCCCATGCATAGTGGAGGTACAAATTGCATCAAAGGACCAAAAAGGACTCATTAAAAGACTATGACATACAAAGACATATTATTACATCATGGGCCTTTATATGACCTTTACATCGAATGACATACATGACATTTATCACAAATACCAAAGATCTAAAAAAGACCATGATAGTCATCAACAACTATCATACACCATATATGATCTCCACCATAAGCATCTTCCAACAACATCCAGACCAGCAACCTGTATATGTCCATCATCAGTTCCCAAGATATGACAATGTAAATATTATGAACATGTGAGAAAGTATGCCACATATAGATATCAACTCATCCTCTTAATCTCATCAAGATCAACTTGCTCCATTTCCTTAGTAGAAAGAGCCTTATCATACCTTCCATGAATCAACTAAGCATATGTCATATCTCCAAGCAGTAACACAAAATCATTCAAATCGCATCATATGTATGTGAAAACACAATAGTCAACATCTATGATCACAACATCATCATCAAGAACTACATGATCTTTCCACAAGAACCCTCAATATATAACCATGCATCATCGCTAGGAAACATCCCACATCTGATAAGAATCAACCACGATAATCAACATATGTGAGTATCAAACCTATCATCATAAAGTAAGAAGTCATCATCATTATGTGACTAAGTAAGCCATGTATCCAAATAGATATTTCTTCATGAAACCTACAATATCACCATTCTCTTGGCCAACCAACAATATTTAGCAATATGCCACTTAAGTAATCATCATAATATTTATCTATCATAGAGATAGCAATATGTATCTAGCTTCTCATCAATGTGAAAAGAAAACCATGTGCTCACAATTATTTATTAAACTTTCCTTATACCATTAAGAGAAACAATCCTTAACCAATATACCATGTGAGAGCCAAGAACTATGGGAATCCTCATCCATAACTGCACCATATGAATTTTATGCATCTTTGAAGGCATCAGGACAACAACATAAAAGAAATGACACTTATCAAATTATGAAGTTGTGTACTCAAGCTTTGTTCTTCTTCTTGTCCTTATGAAGATCACCATGTAAGAAACATATCATATATGCATCATCAAACAGAGTCAACCACAATCATCCATAAATCTGGTATGAATAATAACTATGTGGCTCAAGCAATATAAGTATCATTTAAGATTTCATCATACGTAACTTATGACTGTAGTATAGCATGATGTATCATTTAAACACTTCAAAAACATAAGCATCCTCACCATTGATAAGAATCGTTATGTACTAAAGACTTCTAAACATAATTCCAACAATGCATTATTAGAAGCATCACATATTCTCCCCCTAAACCTGTGCCAATTGTTCACTATCAAATATGATCATTGCATATATCAGTAAGAGTCATCAAAGCATCATCATCAACTAGTTATACATCAAGTCATCAACATTTATGAGGGTCAAAATAATTTCTAAGTGACATCCACAGTCTTTAGTTATCAATCATCTAGATAGAAAAGATAATTGATAATTGTCTAAACCATATCAAATCCTTTTTCTAAGTACGTCCCACTGCATCTTCATCAAACCAACATATACGCAGTTGTACAGCTTCTAACTTGTGTATATACGTGACTTGTCTTCATGATAACTCCGTATGAGAATTAGAGCACTAAAATTTCATACTTTCAATTCCTCCTAAGTCTGTTCTGTTTGTATACTGAGCTATGCCACATATTTCTGACAATACTTCCTTCTTCTTCCATACCTTAGAGTGTGATGATGTTTTCTCCTTTTGGTATGTTGGCCAAAATTTGCTCTTGCATTCTTTTGCTATATGCCCAAACTTGTTACAAATATAGTGCCTTATATGTTTCATGTTCCCTCTATAGCAGTCAATGGCTTTATGACCAAACATATTGCAAGAAAAACAATATCCCATAAAGTACTTGGAAGTTGATGATCTTTCTGTGTGACAATTATTAGCTTGACTCATTCTACTTCTACATCTGGCTGCAACATGTCCAAAATTATGACATGGAAAACATTCAACATTATTCATCAGAGGAAATAGCTGATTGTCACTTCCATAGTTAGGAGTAAATGATTTTCTTCAAAGACTTTCTTTCCTTAGTTGTTGATGGGGTTTACTTCTTATCTCCTTATTGAGCATTTCAGATTTTTCATTAGGGTTCCTTACTTTAGTTTGTGAAATAGATCCACCTTTAACAATTTCATGAAAACCAAGACCAGATTTGATGGCAGGAGACCTTTGATTACTAAGAATATCATCCAAAATCTTAGTACTATCTTGAAATCGTAAAATTTTATCCTTTTCTTCTAATTTACCTTTTAAGATATTTACTTCAACCTGATATTGCTCTTCCTTTTCATGATATTGGTTGTTCATGATTTCTTCATCTCTTCTTCCTTCTTCCACTTGTTTTAATTTGAGAATCTCGTTTTCTTATTCTTCATCTTCTTGAGGTAGTTCTTCATTCTGCTTATTTGAATTTTCAAGATCTTCTTTTAGAGAGACTATCTCAGCTTCAAGACTTTTATAGTAACTGGATCTTTCTATAATTTCTTGATTGTTGTCTCCTTTTCATTTACTTCATTTATCAATGATGTCACTTCATCTTGTAGCCTTTGACATTGATATTCCTTTTCCTTGTACTACTTCCTTACTTTGTTTCCTTCCTCCAACTAAGATTTTAATCTGGTAACTTCTTCTTTGTAGGCACATTCCCTTTTATAAATTAGATCTTTTTTATCTCTAATTGTATCTGTGAACTTTTTAAATTCTACCTCTATTTGATTTCTTTCTCTTTCACCCATAAGAGAAAATTCAGTTGTTTTGATGTCACATTCATTATCTTCAAATGAACAAAGAAAAGTATCACTAGAGGACAATAAATTAGTACCTGATAATTCTTTTGCTTGTTCATCTTCATTCTTAGGTGATTTTGAATCTGAAGAGTTGCTTCCACATAGTCGCCAATCATCTCTCCCACTGTCACAGTTCCTTTGAGATGTATTCTTCTTTTACTTCTTTCCCATTGTTACTACGGATCTCCTTCAAGTGATCAAGCTTCTACCAAAGGACATGATTTGATACCCATTGGTGGGAATAATAATGAGGGGGGAGGGGGGTGAGAATCAGTATTTACAAATAAATAACTTTTTCATTTCCATAGTCATATTTATATACGCTACTTCAGTGAAGGGAACTCGTGTGTGCACGCAATTGTTCTTAAGGAAACCATCATATATCTAGTGAACTTATGATTCAGTTAATTCATCATATGTTGATCTTTCATCAATGCATTAGTACCTTATCAATAACCATGTGCAGTAATAATAGAATAAACTGTCACACGTAAGAAACACACATGAACACCAAGATTTAAGGTGGAAACCCAATTCGAGAGAAAAACCACCTATTGTTGTTGTCTTTGTCTTCTTTTAATATAAAGAATAATCTGTTTACAATCTTGTATTGGTGCAGACTCATACCAGTATGAAGGAAACCACCTGCAGAAGGCTACAACCTTCTCTCGTTCTCCAGCTTCAAATAGAAGGGAGTTACAACCCCCTAGACCTTGTACTAGCTGATATGTTTACTAGTACGTAGGCACCAACCTACAGAAGGCTACAATCTTCACTCATTCTCCAGCTGCTACTAGAAGGGAGCTCCAACCCCCTGATCAAATCACCAGCCACTACTAGTAGGAAGCTTCGAATTCCTTACTAAAGGCTCCAACCCTCAGTATCCTCCAAGGACCACGTTTCATAAATTTTCATACTGGATACTCCTGGTACACAACAACACAATATGTAGGCCACATTTCATCAAATTTTCATACTGGACCCGTCATAAACTTTGAAGCTCAAAATCAAACACCATTGTAATACATCCATCAAATACATTTGCATCAACCAATCACTAAAACTCAATCATCAATATCTGATATAAATGAAATCCAATCATCAATCTCTGAATCAACCATAACTAAATCAATCAATTATTGAAACCTCTAACATACTGAATCAAACAATCACTGAACCTCTAACACAGCTGAATCAACTATTCATTCAAAATTAATCAAATTCAACCAATCAACTGGAACAGACAAATCACTGTAACCAGTACACAAAAATCTGAAGCCAAAACACTACATTAACAACCAGAACCAACTGTAACCTCAAAAGTCATGTGTCAGAATGTATACACTTCTTCAATGAAGCCAACCTGCGTGTATACACTACTTCCTTTAGCCCAACCTGCGTATACCTCTAAATATAATGAATCATAAAACCTACAAACTGTACCAATCAGTGACATTCTAAAGATCTACTATCATATTACAAAGTTATAAATAGATAGCAACAAAGATCACCCTTCTTTCTCAATCAATCAATCAACTAGACTCAATCTCCTTATACAATTAATTTTACTTTCATATCTAATGAAGATATCATTAACAAACAATAGTAAAACATCAGCACTGATTAGATAGATTAGTCATCCCTGAGCAGCAAGATTTTCTTTTCCATACGCTACTTGGAAGTGCTGAACCAGTGTGTATACGCGCCTTCACCAAGGCGAACCAGCGTATAGATCTGCAAATAAAAACTTATAACGTCGCAGCTATTCCAGACTTCAAATATACCCATATCATAGCATTTAAAGCACAAAACATTTTTTAGCACTCAAATATATCCTATCCATTATCATATCACTTAATGATAAGTCATTATGATCCTGATCCATCATTAGATCTCATCCATCATCAAACAGTGAGGTGCATACTTAGTCTAGATCATGCAAAGCATCAAAAACACATAACATGCTTATTTTCTTTTGATCTAACACTTCATAAGATATTCATTACTTGTGCACATATCCCTTTGATATTCTCCTCCTTATATACTTTTAGCCTTTCTCAATACCTTGGACCAAAACAACAATTAGAACTTGTGGTATTTTTAGATGGGATCAAATAACTGTTATTGGGTTAATACCATGGTATTGACCCTTAGTATTCTTTCACCTTAATTTCCTTAACTTTTCATCCCATATGCACTTTTCCTCTTGTGAAAGCGTGTGCATACACATATGCTCTTTTTGTCGAGAGAACCCGCATGTATACGCTCTTTTTGTACATTAAACCCGTGTATACAGCTTAACATCCCTAAAAATGTCCTTTTTCTTCAACTTCTTGATTCTGGTCTGTAGTCCTTTGTTCCTTCATCCTATTCTTTTGTACCATTACTTTGTTCCCTCTGAATAGACCAGTTATAATGTGATTTTCCATTGTACATTACTTACGAACTGACTCCTTTGAACTGCCATACATCTTATCACATCTGTAAACACAATTGCCATGCATTTTGTCACATCTGATATCTCTCATGTAGATTCATCTAACTACATAGATTCATTTAGTTACCATATAAAAGTGAGTTATTCTACTACAAGTGGGTTTCCCTCAAGTACAATACATGCATCATAATGCCAACACAACCAACTTTTGAGGCACATGGCCCACCACTACCAAACGAGAAACATGATTTGCAACATCAAGCTCAAGCAAATACAAAACAAGCTAAAGGAAACCCTAAAAGACACAAATGAGAGGGATAACTTGGATATTCTTGCTGAAGCATCCATGAGAGCATAAAATACCACATTTGGAACTGTTGGACCAATTGTGGGAGTTTCTAAGCATTTTTGTTTTTTGTGAAATTTGGTGCAAAACTCAAAAATTACATTAGTTACAAAAACACAACGCCTTGGTGTTGCGCTTTTTCCTCAAAGCTAACAAGTGGATTGCATTTTTAGAAATCTGGTGGCCTCCTCTCAAAACCCATTTCATCATATTTCTCAGACAGGGCTCATATTTTGAGAAAAATGAGAAAAAGGGGCCAAAAATCAACATTCTGCCCCTCTTTTTGACAGGCGCTGCACTTTTGGAGACACCTTGGGAGAATCAGTTTTTGAAGGCCTTGCGACGGGTAATTTTAAAAAATTCAAGATGTTATAGAAACTAGACAAGCATGGATAGTTTACCATTCTTTCCTGTTTCAAATTTGACTTCAGGAAGGCACCTAAAAGTGACCTCACAGTTGGCATTGTGTTTATGCAATTTTTTGAGTTTTTAATTAAAAATTCCACTGTGTAATTTCTCAGAGTTCTAGTTTGACTTGGTCAAAGGTGACTTGATTATGTAACTTCAGTATTTCAAAGTCTAGATGATGTAATCATGATTATATTAGAATTATAGGTTGTTTTTATGGTAAATTAGGCCTCATAAATGAAGAAAAACTCAAATCAAAGTCTAAGAGAAGAGTTTGTTTTTTACCTTCTCACTCTCACTTGTTGGTTGAGAGATTATTGGAAATTGTTCCACCACTTAGGGATTCGACCCCTGAAGGTGGGGAAACTATTTTTTTGAGTCTATATGTATCATTCCTCATTCATAGAAAAGTGTTGGACTTCAGAGGAGAGGACTTGTATCTTATGCTTTCACACAATTAATCAAAGGAGCAATTGCAACTATTTTTCATGAATACATGTGCAGTGACTTTGTGATGTTTTTTTCTTTCTAAGTTTCTTATGAATGAATCCATGTCTCTTAACATGTTTTTCTTTCCTTAGTGATTTTCCTTACAATTATATAGGCAGAATTATTTATTTTCAAATCTTTGTTTATGTGGAAAATTATGTCTGTGTATTTCTTCTTCTAGATTAATGAATTCATGGTAACATGCTCATTATGACCTTATAAGCTTTTCAAACCCTACACTACATTGACCAAACTCTTAAATCCATCACAAGACACTGCTATCTTGCTCCTCTTTATGCCTGCTACTGCAAACCTTTGAGACCTTAACCTAATTGATTTTCCCCATTCCTGGTCCAGCAACCCAAAACCCTAAATTTTCAAAAACTCCTTTAAAACTATTACATCTAGCCTAAAATCCATTTCTCTTCCAATCATTAACTCTGAAATCCTTAGAGAGATCCCTCTCTAGTTTAGCAGGGCTAGCTGCTGAACTGCAAGTGGTTTGAAGTTACCTCTTTCATTCTCCTCCTCAACCCGGGACATTGTAGAGGAACATTTTGGCACCATTGTCAGGGAACGAAATATCATATCTTCCCTTGGAAATAACGACAAAGATCAGATCTGATTGCTGATGGTAAACAATGATTAGACACAAGAAAGGTTGTGCATCTTTCACCTGGAAACTCCAGTGTCGAAGAATCCAAAGGTTCATAATTTTCACGGCAACTCCACTGTTCAAAAACCGATAGTTTGAAGAACTTCTTGGTGACTTAACTATTTTCAAAATGGATTCAACTGCTCGAAGGTATGCTCCTATGAATCATGCTCACATTCTTGGTTTTCCCAATCATATTCCTTGTATAGATTCAATCAGGGCTAACAAAGTTTAAAGGTTAGGATGGAGAAGATGCTAGTTTGCATTTGGTCAAATTTCATTTTCAAATTCACAAATTAAAGGCTAAGTTTCCTGAATATTTTCTAATGAAGATCTTCATGGCTACCTTGGAGGAAATAGCCAGGAAAGGGTATGAGAGTCTACCATATACTAGTTTATATTCTCTAAAGGATTTTCATTCAATTTTATTTCAACATTATCAAAGCTACAATTTTTCCTTATCAATGATGGATAGATGTTGTGATATTTCTGAAATTTTCATTAAATTTCTTGAAAATTCATATGGGGATGAAGAATGTATGGAGGAAGATATATTAGAAGCCCTTTATGATTTTTCCTCCCAACAAGAATTAGCAGCTTCCTCCTTGGATGAATTAGACTAGGATCAAAATAGAGAAAGGCATATTCCTGATCTTGAAAATGAAAATCACCAAGCCAATGTTGATTTCTATAAAACTCAATGTTCTCCTCTATCTAAAGATGAAATAGATCAGATCTTGAAAAACCATGTTACCGCCCAAGTTAAGGCAGGTTTGTAGTACTCACACAGTGAAGAATGTGTAAGTGAAATTTCTTCCATTATTGAAAATGAAAGCATGGGTTTAAATGATGACATTCATGAGACTGATGAAACTATACAGGAAGTTGTTTTGAGTAAGCCAATTTGTGATGTAGATTTCCCGCAAGCAGATCAGCTAACAGGGACTGTTTTCTTTCATGAAGAGGATAGGGATGACATGTTTAATAATCTTGAATAATGTGTTCTATTGAAGGATGATTCAGAATATGAATTGGAAGAGTATGACTCCAAGATAGACAGTATGCCAAAGATAGAATCAAAGTTGTTCATGCTTGAGGAATTTGCAGCCAACACTCATGTAGTAGAAAGCCATACTTCCTTATGCCTTCATATGGATCAACAACCAAGTATTCTTTCAAATCAAAATGAAAGCAGTACTTGTGTTTTTGTTGGATTTCAATACAAGGTAAAATATCATATTTTTAAGGATCCTTACACTGATTTTTTGCAACCATCTGGGAATATGAATTTTCTTGTATTTATGGATCATGAGCACATGTTTAGTGGACACTTGGAGTGGCCTAGCTTTTGTTTTTTTTGCCTACTCAACAAAAATACGAGCATAATTCAAATAAGTAGACATTTTCTAGATTGGTTACACTCGAGGGATCATTATACATGATTGTATATATATCTTCAGAAGGTGGGCATTATCATCAAGATTTCAAGCCAGAGGTGAAGGCCATAAGTTCCCAATGGTCTACTGCCATAAATAAGTTTTGTCAGTTTTAGAGTTTTGTCAAGGTCAGTTAGTCAGTCATTTTTTAGTTTGAATTTAGTCTTTGCAATTTGACTCCATGATCCAGGTGGATTTTGGTGGCCACCCACCTATCCCACTTGGACCCCCGCAACTATCTCTTTTAGCTTTTCAGTTTCCTTATTTGTTGCACAATTTACTATTTTTAGCAGTGTTTCGGGTCCTGAACTTCTGCAGCTGTTTTGAGGCCCTAAATGACGTTTTTGGGGAAATCACGGGGCAGCATGGGTCCATAGACCAATGTTTCCCTTCCCAAATTTGTAGTGCTCGAATAGATCTTTCTAACGAGCTATTGTATGTGTCAAATGGAGATTGTATGCCAAAGTTACAACCCCGTGAAATTGATTTACCAATTTACCCAAACGAGGCCCACAATTTGGCATTTCATCTTCTAGGGTTAGGTTTTGGGATGTGAAGGTTTTTCCATTGTTTCTCAACAATAAATAGGCCTTCGAGCATCATTGTAACACAGTTCAGAGGCATGTAGCCACCACATCTCTTCTCAGAGATAAGCTACCATCTCCCTAGCTAGTTCATTTCCATTTCTGGTTGTAAGCATCTTTCAGTATTTTCCATTAATGAAATGAAGTATTATTTCTACTGCATCTTTGCGTTTATGGTTTTCTCTGTAATTTGTTGCGTTCCTATTTAAATATGGATCACTCCATGCCCAATGAATAAGGCTACTTGGTCTACGATGTTATTGACACCTCCAAGGAGCTGTCATCCCCAGCTGGAGCCAATGTTAGTGTCAGTCAGTTCTACCTGTCACTTGTGAGCAAATATGATTTTACCAAGTATTGTTAGGGTGTCAAGTCAATTTTTTGTCATTTCAGTGAGTCTTCAAATAAAAATTTGGTCACTGGCTGTTATGTCTAGGTCACTCCTCCCTTCAGTTACTGATGGTCTTCATCACTCATCATGGTCATTGTCTTCTTCAAGGATTCATATCTTCATTTAAGTGTCTTGGGTCATGAAATGGTTAAATTCCTCATTTTAGGTCATGGTCTATGGTTTTCACTCCATGTGTTACCATGATACCATATGTAAAAAAAATACATGTCCATCATGTAATTCAGTGGGTAAAGGGAGTTATCAGCTTAGGGAAAGAAAAATAAAGGTAAAGGTAATGTTTTATTTCAAATAAGACAATGCTGCAATACACTACCTCGTCTCATCATTTCTCATAGGGACGGTTTTACTTCAAAATATGTTTCTGACCAAATGGAGAAGAAGTTTACAAAATTGAAGCATGATTTTGTCAATGATAGGTCAAGGAAAAAAAACCTCCTTCATTTTATGCATAGATATTATGATTTGAGAGAAATGCCCAAACTACACTTGCAATAGGAGAGTTGTTACACTTCTAGATAGCTTGACATCAAGAGAGTTTTTCAGGGATTTGGAGCAAGTGTTGGTAGCACTTAAGGACTCTATTTGTAGCAGACATCACAATATTTCCAACCATACAACTTTCAGACCAAACCTCCTCCAAGAAGGCAGTCAAAAGTGCTTTGCAAGTTGGTGTTGCGTTTTTGTTAGAAGCACGCTATGATTTTGGAGTGACCTTGGGAAAACTCATTTTTCTCAACCTTGGAGAGGCCATTTTACATGCTTAAATACTCTATGGACAACAAAAACTCCCAAGATTTCAAATGATACCTTCAAATTGTGATTTCGATTAGTGGAAGGCATCCAACAGTGCTCTGAAAATTGGTGTTACACTTTTGTTAGAGACACCTTTCATTTTCGGAGCGACCTTGGGAAAATCCAATTTGCTCCCTGTTGGAGTGTCCAAATAACATTATTGAGGAGTCCATCTTGTAGCATACATCAAGATCTTTACAACATGCTATCAATTCCACAATTTGGAGCAGTTTAGGGCCTCCAAAAGCAGGTTACAATGTGGTATTGCGCTTCTGTGAATTGTGATGTGCTACGTTTCTATAAACTGTGCTGCACACTGGACAGAGTATCCCTAAACTCACCAAAAATCACCCAAATAAAAATTTATGCCTACACTCTAGTTTATTATTGCTATAATATATTTATTAAGGTTTTCAAAATGAATGGAGATTCTTCACTATCAGAAAAGAGAAAACGTCATAAAGGAGGGAGGATTCTGAGGTATGAGCCCACAAACTACAATGAGATCAACTCTTCATCATTCATGAGACAGTGCTTTGAAGATGTTAGCTGCCTAGGGTTTTGTCAAAGAGTGGGTGAATTAGTTTTTCATGAGAAGCTCACTGATTGATTACCACCAATTTTAAGGGAGAAAAATCCACCATAGCAAGCATTGATTTAACATTTTCAGTTGTTGCCATCTCTCTTTCCGTAGGGATACCAAATCATGGGGAGTATTGGTTCAAAGGAATGAGATTAGACCTTGAGCAATACAAACCTTTCTTAAAATCACCCTACATTCACACATCATTCCATTCAGATACCTGTTGGAAAAGTATGTGCCACTGGTGAAGGTTGTAATGAAGTTTTTCACCTGTGAGGGGAGATTTTCCAGACTGTATCAATACCACATTAGGCTACTAATGCATTTCACAGCGATGGAACCTCTCAACCTGTGTAATTACTTGTGTAGAATTCTTATCAAAATTTCTAAGAAGGTGTAAATGAAAAGTAAAGAGCATTACCCTAGCCTTTTCCATCACAGTTTGATAAAGGTTGTAGTCCCCCAACAGTTGGCAGAAAAGAAAATGGCATTGGATACCTTCATTGAAATAACTTTGTAGTGGCATGAAACCACTTCATCAAGCCATCACCAAGACACATCAGTACAACCTATGGAGGTAAGATCATCAAGAAAATTAGAGGAGGTTCCCAAGGCACCTAGACCCTAGGTGACCAAAATATATCAGAGAGGAAAAAGGCTTGTGTTTACTTCTCAAGTTGAGAAAATGGCCAAGCCTTCTACATGGATACAACAGGGATCACATTTACAGGATGAGGAGCTAATTGAGCATGATTTTTAACTAGTTGACTTGGAGGCAGTAGATGAGCATTCAAACTTGAAATAAGTTATCAAGGAGAAGGATTCCAAAATCAGAGAGCTCATGGACAATTTGGTAAGAGCCTGATTTATCATTTCTTTCCTTGAGCAAGAAAACAGTCAACTCAAGGCCAAACAGCTAATCATGGAGAAAGAGAAATCCAATATGTTGAAGCAAGAGGTCAAGTTAAAGCAGTGTTAGAGCATGATGAGCATGATGAAAAATAAAACAGGTTGGAATGAAGAGGCCTAGGAAAAAGGGTCTTAAAAAAGCATTACAGAAGGAAAAAGACCAAAATCTACTTGATGAAGATTTGGATATTGAAGACAAAATTTCCATGGAGATCAACAAAGACAAAGAATATTGGCTAGGAAAAATCAATGGCCATCTAGAGCATATTCTTGAAAAGGCTAACAGGGACAACCAGCTGTTTAGGCACATGGCCCACCACTACCAAACCAAAAACATGATTTGCAACATCAAGCTCAAGCAAATGCAAAACAAGCTAAAGGAAACCCTAAAAGACAAAAATGAGATGGATAACTTGCATATGGTTGTTGAAGCATCCATGAGAGCATAATATACCTCATTTTTCACTTTTGGACCAATTTTGGGATTTTTCTAAAAAATTTTGGTTTTTGTGAAATTTGGTGCAAAACTCAGAAATTGCACTAGTCAAAGAAACGTAGCGCCTTGGCACTACACTTTTTCCTCAAAGCTACAAATTAAAAGTGCCTTTCATTTTTGGAAAACTGGTTGCCTCCTCTGAAAATCAATTTCATAATATTTCTCAGATAGGGCTCAGAAAAATGAGAAAAAGGGGTCAAAAATCAACATTTTGCCCCTCTTTTTGATAGGCATTGTACTTTTGGAGACACATTGGCAGAATCAATGTTTGAAGGCCTTCCCATGGGTAATTTTAAAGAATTAAAGATGTTATGGAAACTAGATAAGAAAGGCTAGTTTACCATTACTTCATATTTCAAATTTGACTTCAGGAAGGCACCTCAAAGTGGCCTCAAAGTTGGCGCTGCGTTTTTGCAATTTTCTGAGTTTTTAATTAAAAATTTCACTGTGTAATTTCTCAGATTTCTAGTTTGACTTGCTCAAAGGTAACTTGATGATGTAACTTCAATATTTAGAAGTCTATATGATGTAATCATGAATAAATTAGCATGTTAGGTTGTTTTTATGGTTAATTAGGCCTCATAAATGAAGCAAAACGCAAATCAAAGTCTAAGAGAAGAATTTGTTTTTTACCTTCTCACTCTCACTTGTTGGTTGAGAGATTCTTGGAAAATGTTCCACCACTTAGGGCTTCGACCTCTGAAGATCTGGAAACTATTTGTTTGAGTCTATATGTATCTTTTCTCATTCAGAGAGAAGTGTTTGTCTTCAGAGGAGAGGACTTGTATCTTATGCTTTCACACAGTTAAATCAAAGGAGCAGTTGCAACTATTTTTCGGGAATACATGTGCAGTGAGTTTGTGATGTTGTTTTCTTTCTATATCAGTTTATTATGAATGAATCCATCTCTCTTAACATGTTTTTCTTTCCTCAGTGATTTTCCTTACAGTTATACAGGCATAATTCTTTATATTCAAAGCTTTGTCTATGTGGAAAATCATGTCTGTGTATCTCTTCTTCTAGATTAATGAATTCATGGTAACATGCTCATTATGACATTCTAAGATTTTCAGACCCTACACTACATTGACCAAACTCTTAAATCCATCACAAGACACTGCTATCTTGCTCCTCTTTATGCCTGCTATTGCAAACCCCTAAGACCTTAATCTAATTGATTTTTCTCATCCCTGGTCCAGCAACCCAAAACCCTACATTTTCAAAAACTCATTTAAAACTATTACATCTAGCCTAAAATACATTTCTCTTCCTGTCATTGACTATGAAATCCTTAGAGAGATCCCTCTCTGGTTTAGCAAGGCTAGCTATTGAAATGCTTGTGGTTTGAAGTTACCTCTTTCGATCTCCTCCTCATCCTGGGACATTATAGAGGATAACACAACCCTGTGATGGAAAATGGGTAAAGGCGCCAAGTGAAAGGTGCTAAGGTCAAAGTGGGTCAAGTTGGAAGCTCGCAAGCCCGTAATTTTTAAGAAATTCCATTTGGGAAAATGATGCAAACACCGAGGAATCTGAGCCTCCAACTCAATAGTAGGAATATGTTTAAAGGCATGGATGAGTGTACAACTCTAGATAGAATTTCTCCATATTTGGTGGTTATGCCATAATTGGCCATGACCATAGATGGTTAATAAGAAGCTCGGGACATCCAGGTAAATATGCACAGAAGAGTTGGTGAGTAGACTAATGGTGATTATCAAGAGCTTTGAATTAAGAGAGAGAGGAACACAATCTACAAAATGGATTAATGAAGCCTGATTCATACATAACAAGTCCTCCCTGAACTTTCTTGCATGCTACAAGGAATTAAATGAGGAATAGAGCCTCAGGGAAAGAAGATTTGATCATAGAAGGATGGATCCATGCCTAAGGTACTTTCTGTGTTTTATGGAAAATTGGTTAGAATGGGGAGGCTCGTTGTGGTGTGAAGTTTGAATGAGAATCCATTCTTAGTATGGGAGACACTTAGATGCTCATTCTGTGATTTAATGCAACTATGATGGTTGAGTGAATGAAGCCCATTTACATAGTTTAATGTGGTTGTAGAGGTCAAGAAACCTGATGCAACAATAGTGTGGATAGCCATGATGGTGCATGTTTTTAGACTACATGAAGGACATCAGGAACTACATCTTTCCTTGTGTAGCAAAGGAACAAAAAACGGATTGTAGTTGTGAAAATGGGGATGCAACATTTGTGTTGAGGCTGAGTGTGTGAGGAGCATGTATTTGAGTGTCGAGAATTAATTTTTTTACAATGGAACTAAGGGCAGAGACTAGAGCTTGTAGAGAAGTAAAGAGGGCAGTAAAAGTGGAACTACAAAGCAAAATGGGAAGGAGTTGGTGCAATAGCTGATCAGATTTATATTTCTAAGAATTTGTATTAGCCTATATTTTCAGTCTGAAAATTGTATGAAAATCATAACACTGGCTAGAGCAGGTAGTGGCCTGCATTCATAAGAGTTTGGTGCCTCTTGGCAAGTGGTAGCTTTCTATCTTGAGGGGTGTTACCAGGAATCGTGTCCACTTGGAGCTACTATTCCCACTAAGACTGGTAGCTATCTTAGAAACAAACAAGTTAAAACTACTTTTGTTTTCCTTTATAAGAAATAGATAAGAGGGGAACAAAGGACACCAACCTCAGTCTTGCGCTTGGTTCCTTGCCTGGTTCCTATCATTTCTGATAGATCTTCACTGCTTCTTCTTCGTCTACCCAGCTTCAAAGAGCACCTGTGGAATCAAAGCAGCATAATATTATCAAAGAATAGAGATCTACAATCATAAACAATATAGGACCAGATATGTATTGACCACACAAATGCATATACAATCAATCATACAAGAATGTGGAGGAAAACTTGAATAGCTTTATTAATATCAAGAATAGCAAAGAGGATTACAACCAATTGTTCTAACCCAGCATCATCCTCTAGCAAGAAATCCCTTCTTCACCTCATGGCTTAGATCACCCAACACTATGATGTTACACTAGGAAACCAATAGCACTTCTCTACAACATACAAGATTCTAGCCTCTGGATCTCTATGATGAGGGATCCATATATAGATGATTGTAGGGGGTGAGTCAGCTTCTGGGATTTTGATTAGTGTCTTATCTCTAATAGTTCTTGATTCCACTTAGAGATTGATGATCTCTTACTCATCCCTGGGCGAATTTAGAGAGGCAAGTGTCAGAGGATAAGTTTCTAGAAGATTCTATGATCCTCCACCTCACAAACTGTCTTTGCCATTTGTCCATTCTCACCCATCACACCCTATAGAAGGGCTTTCCAGTATGCATTGCACCCTTTACACTGAGTAGGTGAGATGCATCGCACCCTCTACATTGGGCATTTTGTATGGTCTAGTTTTAACCAATTTTGAGTAGTTTTCTGTGGAGAACTTCTGGGAGATGATGTGATCAGCTGACCTTGTTCCTTTAGGGAGTGAAGCAACACTTTTAGGGACTTAGGAGCCTTTGGTTTATGGAAATTTATGATTGGGGTTGCAGTACCCAAAAATGTCTATAACAAGGGGGTTGGGACCTCCTGTGAGTGGGTGCTCGCAAACAACTTGATTTAATTAAGTGGGTGCTTAATGTACATCATAATAACAAACAATAAGGTGGTTTTATCACTTTAGGTTTCCATGTAAAAATACCAGTCAATATGTGGGTGCTGCTCAATTTATGGATTGTGTGCTCATGTGAATGGTTTACTTTGATGTGTATATATATATTCGTATGAATGCTCTCACAAGTAACTAACAAAAATAAAAAGAAATTTAAGAATTGAGCTTGAATCTTAAGAACCTCATTATTACTGATTCACCCCACCCCCTCTCAGTCACTCTTTATTCCAAAATTCCCCATTACACAAAAGCTTCAGCCTCTTTCCAAAAAAAATTTACAAAAACCCCCCAAAATACAGACACATTTACATTCCATTTTTCACTATAATTTTATTTTGATCTAGTTTGACTTTCTGTTTTTCCTTGTGATTTATTTCCTTTCTTCCCAACTTGAATCCAACCCACATTTTTTGCAAATTCTAGCAGATCATTCTTTAACGATAAAATTCTTGAAATCTTCCTCATCCGCCTGATTTGCCCAAGAATTTCCTTTTCAACAATATTCCTTCTGGTTTCTGGGGATTCGTTTTCCATGAGGGTTCATTACTTTTTCACTAATGCTACATTCAGGGAATCCTTACTAGTGACTAGAGGATCCACATTGGCAAGAAATCCTACCTTCTTAGATTATGTAGTCACGGATGTGATTTCTTTGGTTGTATCTACTTCTTTCTTATCAGCTCGTTCTTTCTTATCCTAAAGCTCAACCTCTTTGAGTATCGTATAGTGATCACCTTGTGCTCCTTCCCACCATTTGGGCTTTTTGGGTTTTTTCCAATCTTTGATATTTTGAGAATGCTTGGGGTAGTTTCTAATTACATGCCAAGTTTCATAGCATGCTCTGCACCGAAATGAAATATTCTCATAGTCGACCTTTTGGACCCAAACATAGTATGGAGCCATCAAATTAATCTCCATGGGAAAACCCTTGTTGATGTCAATCTCTACATAAATGTGGACATAAGTAGTCTTGTAAAAAAAAAAATTGTATCATGGCAACTACGATAGAATTTTCCTAGAGCATTCCCAATGGAGGAAAGTGGTGTGTGATTCTAGAAATGCAAGGGAAGGTCCATACGCCTTACCCAAACTAGGGAAGTGGAGATTGATGTCGTTATCGGGTCAAAATTGGGAGTCTAGCATTGCATGAAGAGGCCAACACTCCCCCAAAACAATGACCCAACTTCACATATGGCCTTCTTGTCCTCAATCTTATAAAAAACCACAGTGAAGAAACCTTATTCCATAGGGTAAACATTCAACTTGTATGTCAAAAGAGGCTTCTGTGACTCATAGATCGATTTATGCAGATCGACGAGCTACAACCAATACCCATTAAACCTGCAAACCAAGCCATTCTATGAAACATATTTTTCACAAAAGAAAGCTTCCCCATCCACCAAAACATTGACGGAAGAAATTTCTTGAACCTCTAGAAGACCAAAACCAAATTTCAGCATAGAGTTGTATGAAACTGAAGAAGAGCTAGCTTGACTAGAAATAATGCCATTAAATAAACATATTTTTTCACCAAATCACAATGATTCACCATTGAATGATTTGCAAAATAGTTTTGCAGAAAATCCATGCAAACAAAGCGAAGATTCAATGGTTAGGGCAAAACCCTAGCCACCGCAAGGGTTTCCAGAGCTCCTTCCAAGCAACCTTAATTAGTAGGCTAAGACACAGAGTATTAACCATTAGAAGCAAAGAATAATGCATAACTCATTGCTCCCTTTCAAAGGCCAACCATTACCCCAAATACTCTAACAAAATGCGATGGCATTGTAGACCTTCTAGATTTTCTCATTTCCAAAAAGATTGCCGAATTAAATAAGTGCTTTTATCCCATAAAATTTAGGTGAATCATTTTAATAAGAAAAAGCAAATCGATAAATCTTTTGAACTTAAAAAGAAAAGAAAAAGAAAACTTAACTTTATAGAAAAATTTAGTAATTAAAATTTACTAATAAATTCTCTTTTTTTAAATATTTCTAGTAGATTCTCTTCTTTTATATTTAAATTTCAAAAAAACTAATATACACCAATTTTATATTTTAAAATTTTTTAAAAATAATAAAATAATAATTTTCAACGTGAAAGTAGCAATACTCTCTTCTATAATGCAATGCATGTGTATCCATCTTAGCCATCTCTTACTAATGTGTTGTCTCCCTTGGTATTGTTATCCTTGCACCATTACATTCATTCCCTTTATCCTTATTCTCATGCCATTATATTCTTATTGCCTTTATCCCATTAATAACAAAATTTTCTAAGTGCACTAAAATAGTATTTTCGTACCCAATTATGGAGGGAAAACAATGTGCCTTGTCATTAATTATTTGAGTGAGAAAATGAAAATGGTACAATGTGTATAAATCTAGAGGGTAAGGGCTAACCAACCTGCCATAGAGACATTAAATGCCTGGGTACATGCATGCTTTATAACAAAATAACACATAGTTTTTTGGTGGCTACATAAATTAAAAATTATTTTGTTATAAAGTATGCATGTACCAGGACATTTAATGCCCTATGACAAGTTGATTAACCCTTACTAATCTAGAAAATGCACTAATCATTGAGTTACAAATGAAAATGGTGAGAGAATCAACGCGTTAATTTAGTGATCAATCCTAATGCCATTGTCCTTTATGGTGTTATTTATTCCTGTGACTTTTAGTTCCCTAAAATATTCGTAATTCCAGATGTTTAACTTTAGTGTACGCTAATGTGGAACAAAAACCGAAAATTGTAGGTGGGAGCTTGAAAATATAAATTATTGTTATATTAATTTAAAGAAACTAATTTTTTCAGGTCTTAATAATATAAAAATATTTTTAAGAAGTTTCAATAAAAATTTTCCAGCATTTGTTTTTTGAATATCGGTTAAGATTAATTAATAAAAAAATTTAATTTTTTTTTGAAGTTCCAATAATATGTTTCCTGCATTTGTTTTTTTTAACATCGGTTAAGATTAATTAATAAAAGTTTTTTAATTTTTTTTAAAGTTAAAAATTTTAATAGGATTGTGATATTTTTTTAATACATATGGATTGGGTCTTAAAATTTTTATAAAACATTAATTTGTAGAAATTACAAAATTTAAGTTTATATAATCCCAATTTTTATTAAAAAATTGGACAAAATCTACTATATAAAGGTAAAAAATCAAAATAATTATATTAATTACTTAAATTACACTAATAATATTTTCTCAACTATTTTTCTTATAAATAAAATAAAAAAACCATACAAAATATTACCTTGAAACCATTGTTTAACAGCATTGCTAATCCTATAATAATCTATATCATCAAAATATTTCCTAAAAACATATCATATTCTCCCAAACTTTATCAAAACTGTAGCTTCAAGACTTTATTCACAAGAATTCCAAAAGTAGAACACTGGTGACCATATACACCACAGAGAAACAAACAATCCTTAGGAAACTTATGATTCTAAAGACAGAGTTCTTAAAAAAAAAAAAAAAACATTTTTTTTTGTGTTCAATTCTTTGTATTTATGTGTTGGGAAAAAAATATTAGAATTTGTTTTTTAAATCCAAAATTTTATTTATCCAAGTGTTCTAATTTCAATTTGTAAAGTAGAAATTATGAAGAGTTAAGTTTGAAAAAACTCACAAACTAGTCATAAAAATAATAGAAATTTTGGCAAGATTATGATAAATTCCGGTTAAAAAAATTAAATTTATATTACTTTTGTCAAGCTTTAAAATTTTAAATGCTCAAGGTTTTAGATGGTACTGAATCTCTATTACCATCATCAAAAAATGATTCAAACACTCCAACATTCCGATTCCTTAAATTATTTTTACGAAATTAAGACAAAAACACTGTATTCTAAATAAATTTGTGGCCTAAGTAGACAACCCTATTCTGAACTTATGGTTATGAGTAGGCAATGCAATTATGAACTTATGGTTATGGATTGTTGCATGTATATAATAAAGATTTCAGAGAGGGACATAGGCATAAATGGACTAAATTTGAAATATAATATTTTACACTATTCATAATATAATATTTTATTAAGATTAATAAAATAAATTATTAAGGTTAGTTAAATGTTATGAATTATAGTAATCGTTAAGTAAGAAGGAAAGATTCTTTTCTTGGTAAAGTTGGAAGATGCCCATGTGTGATAATATGATAAGAAGTGTAAGGTGGAGGCACATATAATTTTAAACTTTTTTACTATATAAATTCACGCATTTTTTGTTATTTCAAATAAGTATTTTATTTTGTGAATGAGTTTTCAATCATGGGTGGTGGGGCAAGGTTTCCAAGTTAAAAGTCATATACCAATAAAATTAATAAAATAGTGTGTTTTAAAAACTATTTTAAATAAATATAGTTGTTTTATATAAAGGGAAAGAAATTAATAATAATTTTTTGTTTTAAAAAGTTAAGTACAATACTTTTAAGTTAATTAAATTATTAATATTGCAAAATTAAATTGAAGTAAGAGTATTGTTAAGATATCAAAGAGATATAGAACAGTCGGTGAAGGAGCGCGCTGTTAAGGCACTCCATATGCAAAGGTCACCGGTTCTAGTCTCGCCGATACCAAAAAATCCAGCACGGTTTCTGCTGGTGCGGCTCAGGCCGGGTGCGATCCCCGGGTGACTTTGACGGCTTAGATGCCCCTGAGTCGTGGCCTCTCAGCCACAGGGTAAGAGTGATTTTCAGGATTCACCCACTTATCAACAAAAAAAAAAAAACTATTGTTAAGATATTTAAATATTTAGAATTTTAATAAAATAAATT
Organism: Pinus taeda; assembly: GCA_000404065.3. NCBI lineage: Eukaryota > Viridiplantae > Streptophyta > Pinopsida > Pinales > Pinaceae > Pinus > Pinus taeda. The sequence goes on along the minus strand of APFE030914889.1, from coordinate 45,005 downwards.
TAGTTTTAATATATTTTTAAGTACAATGTGTTTTTTTAGTGTGTAATGTAATTAGTTCAAATGATAATATAATTATGTTAAACGCACAAAGTAAACTGATAATATAATTATGTTAAACACACAAAGTAGTTGAATATATCATTTTTTCATGAGTTTGCAGGGAATTGGCAAGGGTTAAGGTTGTAATCTTCAACCGAGAAGAGCATAGAATTCAACAAATAGAGACAAATAAGCATGCATATAATTTGAATTGACAAAGTGGGCGTGGTGTATATACTTGTAGGTCCTATGGTTGGTGAAGATCTTGTAGGGTCCAGATCCTAACTTCTCTTCTTGGAGTTGCAGACCTACAAGATGAACAAGAATACAGAAACGGGTCAAAACATTCAAAGTATATATGCATATAAAACAAGTTAATCCATAAAGATATCCATTAGACATTCACATTCATAAGAAATAGGCAATGCAAATAGGAATGAAATATGAGTCTCTTTATTGAAATAACAACAACAAAGAGGTCATTATGGTACAACCTGATCCAAGTTGTCAGCATCGATGGAACCTTTCTCCAAATCCTTCATACTCGGGCCATCGAAGACATCCTCTCCAATAGTAACAATAAGATGCGAGATAAGGTAACTCGTCATTAATGCAAGGAAACTAGGGTGTCCTGGAGATAGGGGAGTGTAGAGACTATGTGATCAAACAAACCTAATTTAGGGGAGGTTTGGCAAAGTAAGGATGCATTCAAGACCAACTCATAGAGTGTTTTTATACAACCTAAAATTTGTTGGGTTGGTTATGTCATGGGCCTCTGTAGGTGGGTTTCTAGTGTAACCTGTAAACCCCACCAATAAAATAGATGAATTATTTATTTTTCAAATTTTAAAAATTTGTACATGGGAAGCTTTCAAAGGAACTATGTACATATTCATTGTTATACATTTTCAAAAAATGTTTTCTTAAGATAAGGATAGGTCTGCAAGGGAAAAGAGATATGCATGGGCCAACCACGAGTTTATGATGAAAAAGAGTGGAAAAAATGCTATAACATGATTTCTATCTAAAATGATGATACAATTATGTTTTAGACATAAATTAATCTAACATATCATTTTCTTCCCGACCATGATTTGTTTGCAGGAAAAATCTCAAGGGCTAGGGTTGGAAACTCCAACAGAAAAGAATGTAAAATTCAAAAAACAAAGTCAAACATGCATGCATACAAATTGAACTAACAAAATGAGTCTGATGTACATAAATGTAGGTCTTATGGTTGGTGATGATCCTGTAGGGTCCAAACCCCAACTTCTCCTCCTAAAGTTGCAGACTTGCAAGATGAAAAAGAAAGGAAAAATGGACTATAACATTCAAATTATATATGTATATAAACAAGTTAATCCATAAAGGTATCCATTATACATTTATATTCATAAGAAATAAACAATGCAAATAAGAATGGAACATGAGTCTCTTTGTTGAAATAGCAGGAACAAAGAGGTAGTTATGATGCAACCTGATCAAAGCTTCCAACAATGATGAAACCTTCTTCCAGATGCTTCCTACTTGGGCCACTGAAGACCTCCTCTCCAACCATAGAAATGAGATGTGAGATAAGGGAACTCAACTTCAATGCAAGGAAACTAGGGTTTCCTAGGGACAGGTGAGTGTAAAGTGCATGAGATGTCACCGATCTGATCTAGGGGAATTTTGGAAGAGTAAGGATGTCAATCATTAGGATGCATTTGAGGCCAACCCATAGGGTATCTTTATACCACCTAAAATCAGATGGGTTGGTTATGCCACAAACCCCTATAGGTGGTTTTCTCATCTATCTTGTAAACCTTGCCTGAAAAATAGCTAAATTATTTATTTTTCAAATTTTAAAAAACTGTACATGGGAAGCTTTTTAGAGAAACCAAATACATACACATTTTTACATTGGGAAGAGCACATATAGATTTTGAAAATTGCTTTTTTAAGACAACAATAGGTCTGCAAGGGAAAAACAATTTGCCTAGGCTAATCATGAGCATATGATGAGAAAGAGTGGTAAAATATGCTATAAAATGATTGCTATATCGATCTATGGCTTTGAAATTTTATCATTTCTATGTATTTATGGGCGACGATAATTGTTCTAATGCATCTCATACCATTATTTTTAGTTGGAAATCATTTTCATTTCATTCATATATATAAGTTGGATGCTAGAAAGCTAGCTTAAAAACCAAACATCTTTGACAACTTTCTATTTTCAAAGTTGTGGTGATTTTCATATATAGAGATTTGTGAATGGGCTCTAGATCATTTAAGATCATTTTCACATGTATATAGGAAAAGAGAAGAATAAAGTCCTAAGATGATTTGTGCATAATGAATTTATATTAAATAAAATTATAATTTAAAGATAATATATTTCTTTTAAAACAAAATATTAAATACAATATTTCATCTATATTACTAAAAATTATTTAAGTGGTTATCGTCCATGTAGTTGGTTATTAATAATTATAATTTCAGCGATGTTAATTGAATTTGTTCATATTGTATACAAGTACATAGCATGCAATATAAATCTCAAATAAAATTTAATATATTTCTCTATAATTTACAAAAATTATTAAGAACAGATATTATAATAATAAAAAATTACTAATATTATACCATTTAAATTTATTTAGAAAAATATTATAATAAAAATAATTACTAATATTACACTATTTTTAAACAATCACCTATTAGGTTTTATCTCTTTAAATGATATTGTTAGTAAAATATGAAAATATAGAATTTTTTCCATATCTAAACACAGAATTAAACTTTTGACCAAAGTTCAATGACGACATCCAGATTGCGGTCCTACATCTGATAAACCAAAGCCACATGTACAAAGATGAACTAATATCATGAAAACCATAAAATAATATCATGAAACCAATGAAAATAGATGAAACTTCATCATGGAAACTATCACAATAGATTAATTATTCAAAAATTATCGAAATTTTGGAATAGATAAGATAAAATCAAAATTTTAAAAATTTTCCCTCTTCATGTGCCAAATTTTAAGAGGATTAAAGTATAAACAAAAATGCCTTAATTTAAATCTTGCTATCATTTTATGCTTATGAGTTTCTCTTTCTGTTTATTTAAATATAGGTTTGGCGGATGTAATTATACGTTTTGAAGCAATAAATAAATAATTACAATCTTAGACACAAGTTTGAATCCAAAAGGAATGAAATATTATTAAAAAATATGAAGAGTTGGACTAGTAGAACAAAATATGTAGTTTTGTATATGAAATTGTAGTTTTATCTCACCATTACTTTAGTTATTACTTGTTCACACTAAAAGCATAACTTGTGTGTAGGTTATGATGAAAACAACCCACTCAAAAATCAGAGATACTGTACAATTTTCATTTATTGATGAGGAAAACTATTATTCACATCAACAAGTAATTCTTCTACATCTTAAGAAAATTAAAAATTTCTTAAAAATTAAACTAATTTGAATAGTCAAAGAAAACCCAAAAGAGGAAAAAATATATAGATAATTGCATGTAAATCAAGAAACTTCACAAATCCTAATAAGAACAAAATCTTCATTCAAATCATGAAGCTACATAAAATTTGCTAACAAATCTCAAAATATATAAAAAGCATGTTGATGTTAAAAAAATGTGTGTAACAATTAAAAACTATAAAATATAAAAATAAATAAATAGAATTTAGATCAAGAAGATCCACTATCAAAATTATTTATTTTTAAAAAATGAATTAAAAAATTGAAAATGAGATGAAGAAGTCAGGAATTAAAACCATTTATTAAATAAAATATGGCTAGAAAATTATTATGTTAAGAAAATGTTTGCAAAGGAATAATATAAATTAAAATGTAATTATATTAGAAAATAATAATGGCAAATAAAAATATAAAGTGAAAATAATATAAATTAAAATGTAGGCATATTAGAAAATAATATGGCAAATAAAGATATAAAGTAAACATTTGCAATTCTTTTTGAAGATATAATTGCAAACATGATTTTTTTGAAATTAATATTTACATTGACATGTTTCCATATTTTCTTTTAAAATGTTTTTGCAAATACACAATGCTTGTAAAGATTAAGAATATATGTATGGTTCTTGAAAATTAAAAATTACTAAGGAAATGGAATGCATGTCTGCAACAATGGAGAAGAATACAAAATGACAAATGCTCTACACATGAGAAAGACTTTGATACTCTGGCAAGAATCGGTTGACTACCTCCATGTGTGAACATTTTTCCAAGTCTTCTCACCAGCACTAAATCCTTGCACCGAAAGACTAACGAAATAACATAATGATAATATGGAGTTTATGTTACTAAATATAATAAAAACAATAAAGGGAAAGCACAAGGATAGGGAAAGATTCACTAATGAACAAAATCAAACTCTTAACATATTAAAATATTAAACAAAGTAAATCAAAAGTTTAATAAGTAGCATGTAGTAGCCACATAGAGAATCTCATATATGTAATACCTTCATAATCAATGTAAACACATCAAAAACATCTGAAAATTATGGATGAAAATCTATTAGCAAATGAGATGCACACACATGGAATATGAATCATCATCTCATATAAATGCATTGATAATAATACCAAGGGTTTAGAGTTATGATGATAAAAAATAATGTTAAATTGGAGAACCCATGGTGGGGGTGGTGGTTGATGGGACATTGGAGGTTGGGGGAGGGGAGGGAGGGAGCCCGCCACCCCACTACCTCCCACATCATTTAGGAGTGCGGGTGGCATGGAAAGCTTCCCCATGCAACACACATGTGAAATGCATACTCTAATGTTCATTCCCATGCCAAAATTTACTTTGTCCAGCTATTTTGGGAAGGTATACCTTGCTTTCTATATTTTTTGGTATGCCTGAGCTTTCCCCTCATTGTCGGTGGGACATTTTCCTTAGGCATTTGACAAAGGAAGGTTTGTGTGCAGTGGAAAACTTACAGAGCTATCACATAACCAATGGGATTTTAATTAAGCTTGGATGTTGGCCTTCTTTTATGGATATGAATTGACCTGTGTCTCTATGCAAGACAAATCAGATTTTAGGTTTGGAAGTCCTCGATGCAAGCAATCACAATTGAGCAATGGTTAGGAGATAGGCTTTGGGCATGCGTGGGTTACAAATATTAGAACTCATATGGCTATATTAGAGAAGCATGGGAGCTAGACTTTATAAGAGCCGATGGCATCAACTTTTCTTCAATGCAAACAATCTTACTAGTCTAGGTTCAGTGGGCTAGATGATTTAAGGTATTGTTGTACTCTTCTGGTTTAGTAATTTCTTTATCTAGATTTTTTTCTCATTGGTGGATGCCTATTTTCTTTTTCTTTTTTAGTTCAACTAGGTCAAGGCACGACATTAATTATGGTGTCTCCTAGTGTGCATTAGTCCCTTCCAAGGGGCATTCATCCCCCATTCCCCATCATTTGTCTTCCTTTGTCTTTTGGCCTTGTCCACCATGGATTCCCAAAACCCTCTGTTTTTTGCTTCTTTTTGGCTTCCTCAACCTTATTCCTCTAAATCCTTGACTATTTTGGGTAAGCTATATTTCCCGAATACCTTTATTTTGGTGCAATATGTCGTGGCAATGAATGTGCAACCACTAGGTGGATGGAATTAGATACCATCAAGGAAAGTCATGTGTCCATGCTCCTGCCTAAGAAGTTGTAGTCATCTTCCATTCTACCACCCCCATTGAAATTCGCGAAGAAATCCTTATTGACAAGCTTTTTCAAATTTTGAAATCCAAGAGGTGGTAGTTAATTGGGTTCATGACCCTGGCCATACTAGGGGAAGATGAATCTAGTGCCTAAAATCCATCATCCTCCATTGACAAATGAAAACTCTTCTATGTAGGATCTTGAAAAGAATCATTAAGACCATAGTGATATCAACTCTTCTTTGAACCAAATCAAGTGAGCGCAATGATATCAACACTCTTGTATTACTAGATTGGATGTCCAACAAGCTCTGTTGGGTGCAGGAATTACACTTAAGCAAACTCCTCAACACTTAATTTGTCAACCTGGGGGATCTGTAAACTTAGAGACGAAGCACATGCAATGCTAGAGATGGTATGAATCTTCCTAATATAAATCCCTACTTTCTTTAAAGGAAAGATTGCAGAATCAAATTAAAAAGAGAAAAGGCAACTTGAACCATCAAAATAATCTAAGACTGGAACAAGGAAGAATGCATTTGCAAGGGGGAATTAAAGATAAAGGGAAATCACTCTAGTTAATTATTATTTGACTACTGAGTGTGTGTTTTTCTTTAGCAGAGACATGTAGCAGTCTCATCGGATGGGCCCTTAAACTTGCTCCTTTAGAGATTTCCTTCTTGCACTAATATGTCCTGTACTATCACGGTCTGCTTGCACTAGTGCAGGAACAAAGATTTATGTAGAAGGTATAAATGGTGTCTTTACTAAAGGCTTTTTACTTCCTGCAAGGGCTTGAACTTTTCCAGGTTCAAAGCACTCAGATCCCATGGATAGAAACTAGTTCTTGCACTAGATCAGAGCTTCCTTCACTTAGAATTTAATTCTTAAAATGAGTTCTTAATTATTGCAAGTGCTATTATACTATTAAATCAAATTGCACACATAAAAAGTGAATGTTTTTTGTCTTAACAGAGTGCAGGAAAAAAGAAACAATCAATATACATTCATCCTGTCATGAGCATTTAATGAAAGAAAGAAGATTGCGGGAAGTAGACTAAGAAGTCATGCTGCATCACACCAACATGCATGGTGCAGGTTCATTTCTCCTACTTGGACCAGGCAGGGAAAACCAATCAAACAGAATTGCAGAAAAGGAGATATCACACCAACGTGCACTGGTGTAGGGTTATTTCTCCTGCTTGGACCAGGTGGAAGAAAACCAATCTGAAATCAAGTGCAGGAAAGGGAATTTATCTACTTCACACAACGGATCCGCTTTCACTCAGACATGAATGCATGCGCTTAAAATTAAATCACACTTGAGAATGTAAACACAAATTATAGGAAAACGAGAAATGGGGTAAACGTGTTGGGTTGGTTGGGCCCTAGCCAACCAGCGTGTTTCCCCTTTAAATAAAAGTGTTACTCAGTACCTTAATCAATTCATTAGCTCAAATACAAAAATGCAATTTGTGAAACATGACGTGGACTCCCTTTTATTAATTCACTGAGGCAAGTACATACATTAATACATCGTCCAACGTAGAGTGGGGTGATAACAAAATACAACAACCTGTTACCGCCTCTCTTGTTGTGTCTCTGTTCTCTTCTACTATCAAAAACTTCCACTAGTCCTATTTACATTCTACATTGTATAGATCTTTGGCCAAAGGCCAAAACAGATTATTCAACCAATTACATAACCAAACACAAAATTTAGCTTTTCGGCCTTCAAAATTAGATAGTTAGCAAAACTTGCCATAGCCAATATCCAACTTTCATCCTTCATAGATTCGATCTTGACTGCCTTTGGATTGATCTTGCTGTCGTAGTTGCAACTACTCAAAACGTGGCGGTGATCAAGGAGGTTCGGATTTGCTGCAAGGATTTGTTGTGCTGGCAATGGTACAAGATCTAATCCTGCACTAAGATCAGTGATCACGATAAGTACTCTAACTACCAAATAAACATTGGAGATATCGATAAGTTACAAAGAGTGATTAAAAGTAAGAAACCATGTAATAAATGATCAATTAATGCTAAGTTAAATTAAAAGTATGAAAAATAAAGTTTATATGAAATATGTCACCGTGCTTGGACTGGTGCAAGATGAGGGTGTATAAAAGAGGTAAAACAGTGGTAAATGGTTATGATTTAGGAAGGGGAAAATGGAAAAAAGAGAGAAAATTAGGGGGCTAACAAGCTCACCTTGAAATTCATCTTCAACGTGACCTAAAACCTCCTACTCTAGCTGGTACAAGCGCTTAGGACCTAGTTCCAGTTACCTTCTCAAACTCTTGATGTCATGCTATGCCTTGTAGTAGTTTTTTAATTTATTTATGTAGTCCAATATATGGTAGTTTTAAGTACTTTCTAAGGATCAAATACTTTTGTACTTTACATTACTTGAACTCCAGTTAATGGTCAATAGATTTGGTTTCCCTAAAAGTAGATTAAGGCTGAGCATTACATGAACAATGATATTTTACTATGAATGACTATCATTGACCTATTTTATTATCATTTCAACATGGAACATATTTGAGTTGTCACTTTATATATTATGGAAACATATCATAGAGACATTTAGTTGTAGTGCATTCTTTATGGTTTCCTTATGAAGCATCTCCTTAAGGATTTTTCTATGTGATTTAGGGTTAAATACTCTCATTTAAGAGAAAAAGATGTTATTATTCATTTAAAGCACACTGAAAGTTGAAAATTGAAGACGTATAATTGTGCTTAATTGTTAATTTGTGTTTCCCCATCTCCTTAAGGATTTGTCTATGTGATTCCAAGTTAGATACACTCTGTTTTAGAACAATAAATATTGTTATTTCTTTGGAGCACAATAAGAGTTGAAGACATACAATTATGCTTGATTGTAACTTTGTAATTTTTTTCATTTTTGAAACCCAAAGACCTTGTAACTTTGTAATCTTTTGCATTTTTGAAACCCGAAGTCCTTGTAACTTTGTAATTTTCTCGCATTATATTTTTGTATTGGATAGAAATAACTTTTTTTTTTTAATAAAATATATTGGGAAAACTAATGTACATAAAAAATATTTAGTGATGTTGTAAATTGAAGGATTAAAATTTGGAAATGAAAACTTGAGACATGGTTACTTAGTTAGAGCATATAGCCATTTTCGTTTTGGGATATCCTTTGGCACAACAAAGGTAGAGAAGTGGAAAAGTAAATATAGTTTTTATAATAAAAAATGTAGTGTCTAATATTATTTAAACATATAAATATATGATTATATATATATTTTTTGTAAGCTTGGTAGGACTCTCCAATTTTCGAGTTTTACATGTCCATTATTCACCCCGCTACTGGGGAGGGTAGCACAAGATTCGAACCCAAGATCTCTGATTCAGTAACTTCATTCCACGGCCATCACCACTTGAGCTACCCCAAGCATACTTATGATTATATATTTTAAAATCAACATGTTAAGAGAATATTTTAATCATATTTAAAAATAATTTTCATATTTAATTAAATTTAGCACATTTTAAAATGCATAAAAGATTATTAATATAAGTAAATGTAATGATATTGATTAATATAGTTAAGAGTTAAATTTGACTAGTATTTATGTGTATTTTCCTTATTTAGTTATTAAATACATATCATTTTAAAATATGCATATTAGTTATCATGGTTACACCATCAATTTAATGGGTGACCCACACACAATTCTAAATAAAGTTATACAAAATAAAAGAAGCAAGTGATCCTGCTAGCTAAGACTCAAATATAATAATTGCAATATGTTGCGTCCATAATAATGAGACTTCAAGATGAGGCTCCAAGGTAAGTATATAATGCCCTATAATGGGTCTTTGGACTTGGTAGATGAAACTCATCTCCATCTTCATTCACACCGTGCAAGCTTACACTATACACACTCAACCTAAAGCTTGAACATTGAAGCATAAAGCTTAAAGGTTGAGAGTGGGACTAACAATGCATGTCTACACCCATGGGCCATTGGTATTCTACATAAAATATTAATGCATCAAGATAGAGTAGTGAAATTGAAGAGTTATTTAGTTTTCCAATATAACTAATGAAACTGATTTTTCTTGTTTGTCTAGGTGAAATAGTGGTTTTCCATTTGATTTTGAGATTTTTTTATGGAGTTTCTTTAGAATTGGTACATTGGTGATAGATCTCAGTTTTTATGGAATGGGTCTATTTATTATTTTAATTATAAAACAAATATATTTGATGGTTGGATATGGAAATCTCAAATGTGTGGTGACCAAGGCTATGATGCATTCAATACATTCATACTTGAGTTTGAACACAATTGACTATGGGTCTTTTAGCTTATTATGGCTAGAAGATATGAATTTTTTACAAATGCATACCTTGTATATTATTAGCACTTGAAATGTTAGAATCCTTCCAAATTTCTATTTCAAAGTGGGTTCAATCTTGTTTTATTATTTATAAGGTCCTATTGATCACATTGAAAGTTGAGATCATTTGTTTTTATTCAAAATACATTATAGGTAATGGGTTTGATCAAGTTACTTGAAAAATTTTCAAGATTAGTTTAACTTAATTTCTAAAATATTTGAAATTACGTTAATGGTGACTATGCATAATTGCACCAAATCATTGGCTTATTTGGCAATATAAATTAATTAGGTTGATTTTTTTTTCAAAGAAGAAAAAATATTATATATTCATATAAAAAAAATTATACATTTTTGTAGTAGCTTATCCTAATAGTAGTCATTCCTACTTTCTATCCTTTAACAAAACAATTTTCTAAAACTAACATATTTCACTTTTAAAATTACAAAAAATGACAAAAAGAAATGTTTTTTCTTGTATTAAAAACTTAAAAGAAAACCAAAAATAGTTACAAATACTATTAAACATATTTAATCTTTCTAAAAATAATATTAAATATTAATATTAATAATTTTACTTAATGAAATAGATTAAGCCGGGAGAGCGTTTTGATCTAGGGTTTTGTTGTAGGGTTTGTGTAGCTAGTTACCATGGCGAGGCAAGGAAGAGGGAATTCAAATCCCTCCTACAGTCAAGTAGTTGTGGACAAAAGCAAGGGAGCTAGTTCCCATCGCTTCAAGAAACCAGTGGAGGGGGCAACAGAGATTATGAATAGTGAAAAATCGGAAACCATCGAACCTCAAGAACAGGAAGAGAACCATGAGGAACAAAGTAAGGAGAAGAGGACAGAGGGTAACAGTCAGAAACTTTCTCCCATGAAAATATCATGGGCATGTAAACCTAAGGTGACCACTATTCCTCGAGTCGTTTTAAGTGACCCAACGCTGCAGGTGCATAGAGAACACATGGTAAAATATGCTATTATCTGTAAATTCATGGGGATCTAGCCGACAGAGAAGGATTTGCAAGCATGGACAAGGAACCACTCGAAACCAAAGGGGAAAATTGACCTTCACCTTGGGTCCAAGGGTTTCTTCACAGTAGTGTTCACAAGCCTAGAGGAAAAAGACTGAGTGTTCGAAGGAGGACCCTATTTTTGCACATCTGCAGGTCTTTACATGAGACCATGGGTAATGAACTTTGTCCCAGAACGAAAGACTTTCACCTTGGTACCGGTATGGATTAGACTCTACTCCCTTCATTTAGATTATTAGCTGCCAAATCTCTAAAGGCTATTGGTAACAAGCTAGGGCATTTTGTAAAAATCTTAGATACTACGCTAAGACGCAAATACACTTCCGTTGCCCGGATATGTGTGGAAATGGAGTTATCTGGGGCACTTCCGAAAGAAATCGTTTTGGAAGTGTATGACAAGGAATGGGTTCAAACGGTATACTATGAACACGTCCCATTCAAGTGTCGTAAGTGCCATGAACACGAGCACCTATACAGGGACTGCCCTTAGAACCAACTAGAGAGTAACACAAAAGCCACCACAGGCAAGGATCTCGAAGGCTTTACTAAGGTAGGGGTTAAAGGGAAAGGAGGCAAAAGATACCAAAATAAAAGTACTGAAGATGAACAAACGAACCACAATAGTTTCAATATCTTAGAAGAAGAAGTTGCAAACAATGGGACAAACCAGGAATCAGAGAATATTCACAATGAGAAGGAAGGGGATGCTAACATGGAGGAGATACCAGAAAACAACAAACAAAGTGATGATTTTCCAAATATGATGGAGCTTAGCAGGGACCACGAGATGACTCCAAGTGAGGCAGGAACAGAAGACCATGAGCTGCAGGAGATTCTAAAGAGGGAGAATTTAGACCTAGAAATTTTTCTAGAGCAGGGAATCGCCAAAGCGGTTAACTCTCTGCCAAGAGCGGAGTTTGATAGGGTTCAAAAAATCTTCCTTTGGAGATCATAAACAAAGAGCTATGAAGTCAAAAGAAACCATGACAACCAGGAGAACAGGGGAGTGAAAACAATGGAGGATACACCGATGCTTTCTTCAAAGAACTCGAGTAGGAAAAGAGGAAGGAAGAAATAGAATGAGTTGTTGTCCGAATGTCGAAAACTTATGATTAACTCAGGTAAGATGAAGGATCTTACCAGTTACGCCTTTACAAACCTTTCTTAATGAAGCTTACAACCTAGAACATTAGGGGTCTAGGAAGTAAAAGGAAACAAAGAAATTTTAGTAATTAAATAAAAGAAGAAAAATAAGATATGATTTTTATTCAGGAAACAAAATGTTCTATGGACAAGATCAGACAGATACACAGTAAATGGTTAATCAAGTATGAGTATCTAGAGGTGAAAGTAGATAACTCGGCGGGGGTATTCTCACTCTATGGGATCCTCAAAAACTTGAAATCCTGGATGTTGAAGCTTCTAGGAATTATCTATCGATGGTGATTCAGCCTTTGGGGGATAAGGAGATCTACATGATCACTAATGTCTATGGCCCTCAAAAACTAGAAGACAAACTAAAGCTTCTCACATCCCTTAAGGAACTGAGAGAGAGACATCCTAACATGCCTTGGATTCTGGCAAGGGATTTCAATATGATCAGATCTCTTACAGAAAAAGAAAGAGGTACAAGGAAACTAGGTAGGGACTCCATTGCCTTCCAGAACTTCATGAATAACATGGGGCTTGTGGACATATAAACAACAAATGGCATTTTTACTTGGAATAATAAAAGAGGAGGAGCTTGTCAAGTTGCCTCTAAATTAGATAGATTAATAATCTCAGAGGAAATCCTTATCAAAGGCCTTGATATGTCATCTTTAATCCTTCCCTTCAAAGGCTCAGACCACTAGCCTATCCAGATGGAAGCTACTTTAATGGGTACACCAAGGAACAAACCCTTTAGGTTTGAAAATATCTAGCTCTCTCACCTTGACTTCACCAGTAATATTGACAAATGGTGGATGGAAGATAGGCCTGTTCAAGGCATTAAAATGTTCATACTACAGAAGAGACTCAAGCACATCAAATCTAGGCTTAAAGATTGGAATAAACAAGAGTTTGGCAATATTTTTAAAGCCAAAAAAAAAGATGAGAAGAAAATCCAGGAGATTAATCAGATCAACATCCTAGAGGGTTTTACTGAGGAAAGGAAAATTCAGGTCGATTCTCTGCAGAACGAATGGGAGGATCGGTGCTTGCAAGAGGAGATTTTATGGAGACAGAAATCGAGGGTGCATTAAATTAGACAAGGAGAAAGAAACACAAAGTCTTTTCATAGATCAACTTTGGACCACAATCTCATAACAGAATTTCCAAACTGAAAGATTCTCAAGAGAAAGAGCCTGTCTCACACATAGAAATAGAATCTATCCTAGTTCATCACTTCCATAGCATAGCAGAAGAGCCTTTTGTTGACAGATCTCGGTTCATTAACAAATTCACAAAGTTCATTCCTAAACTTGTAACCAGGGAAGACAACCACAATCTTAACAGGCCAGTGTCTGAAGAGGAGGTTAGTGAGGTCATCAATGAGATGCAAAATGGGAAAGCTCCTAGCCCTGATGGTTTCAATGTGGATTCCTTCAAAGCTTGTTGGAAAAAAGTCAAACAAGATATCCTTGTGGTTTTGGAAGACTCTAGAAGATCCAAAACTATGTTGAAAGCTCTTAGTGCCTCTTTCATAGCTTTGATTCCAAAGCAGGAAAAAGACATGACACCGGATAGATTCAGATCCATATCTTTATGTAATGTGGTGTACAAAATTATCTCCAAAGTGATTGCTAACAGACTAAAGCCTCTTCTTCCTACTCTTGCTTCAGAGGAGAAAACCAGTTTTGTGGAAGGAAGACAGCTTCTCAATAACATCACACAAGCACATGAGGTGGTTCATTCTCTTAAGAGAAAGAAGCAAGTTGGTATGATAATGCAACCGGACCTAGCGAAAGCTTATGATAAGCTAAGTTGGGCTTACATCAAGGAGGTGCTAAGAGCTTATGGATTCGACCATAATTGGATAAGATGGGTTATGGCCCTTGTATCCTCAGTTAGTTTCTCAATTCTTCTTAATGGATCTCCCTCTAGAACCTTTATACCTTCTAGGGGTCTCAGACAAGGGGATCCACTCTCCCCTTTCCTTTTTGTTCTCATGATGGAAGGATTTGGCAGAGCGATCAAAATAGCAAATGGTGAAGGAAGAATCCAGCGTCTGAAACTTACACTGGATGGGGATGCCTCCACTCATCAACAATTTGTGGATGATACAATGTTGCAGGGCATTCCTACGATCAAAGAAGCCAGAGATTTCGAACAAATCTTGAACGAATTTGCTTTGGTGGCTGGTACAGAGGTAAGCCTTGGCAAATAAAAAGTTTTTTTTTCAATACTAACATTAATATTTAGAGGAACCTCACCGGAATTATATGGTTTCAAAGGGCTCAGTTACCTTCCAAGTACCTTGGAATGCCTCTTACTAATAAACCTCTGAGTGAGGGAGTGTGGGAACTAGTCACCAATAAACTTCAGGATAAAGTCAAGAAATGGACCTGCAGGTCTTTGAACTTAACGAGGTCTCTTGTGCTTACAAAGACTGTTCTACAGGCTATACCCATTTTCATGTTTTCATCTCTCCTTGCTCCCAAAGGTGTTATACAACAAATCAAGAGTATTCAACGAGATTTTCTTTGGAGTAAATGGGAAGAGAAAATGAAGTGGGTGTTGGTAGCTTGGGAGAAGCTATGCAAACCTAAGGCCCATGGAGGTTTAGGGCTGCATGACCCTAAAATCCTCAAAAGATTTTTGGGAGCAAAACTTTGGTGGAGGTGGCTAAAAGAATCGGCAACCCCTTGGGCAAAGCTTTGGAAGAAGAAATATGCAAAGAATTGGCAGGAGAGGGATCATATCAGAATGTCAGGGCACATCAAGGGCTCCCACATTTGGAACCTTGCTTGGGAGAATAGAGGCATTGTCCAGAAGCATAGTTTCTGGGAGATCAGAGCTGGGAACCTTACCCGGTTTTGGGAGGATAACTAGTAGCAAGAACCAAATTTGTTTAAAGAAGAACTTACTTCTCTAAAAAATGACACTAATAACAAAGGTCTAATCATGGTACGTGACTTCTGGGATTAGGTAAGAGATAATGGAAAATGGAGAATGTGGAAGAATCTAAGTTACAATGAAGAGAGTCCTTTGAAAACACAGGCAGATTCCTTGGCTCTAGACTTGGAAAAGAGGAAGATTTTAGTGTCTTCCTTGTCTAACCAACTAAGATGGGGTTGAAATAATGAGGGCACATTTAACCTCAAAGAAGCTAAATGCATGGCCCTAGGTCTTGATTATACAAACCCTAACCAGGTTTGGAATAACCTTTGGAGGAACCCGCAATGGATGAAAGTCAAACTATTTATGTGGTTAGTATACCAAAAGAAGATTCTCACTTGGGGAAATCTTTTGAAAAGAGGCTTTGTTGACCCATCCAAATGCCATCTATGTGGATTATAGGAAGAAACGATGGAGCATTTACTGAACCAATGCCCCTTTACCTCTACTTTGTGGGATAGGGCGCCCTTAGTCTTCAGGCGAACTAAGAGAGACAGACTCAACATCACCAACACATTGAAGAATTGGAGGAAAGACTTCTCAGGTAACGAAATCATTAACAAGGCTTGGACTCTGGTTCCAAGCTTTATTATCTGCAATGTCTAGAAAGAACGCAATGGTAGGATTTTCAAGAACAAAACCAGCTTGACCAAAAATATCATTGGCCAAATTCTATGACAAATCAAAGATACAGTTGGAGCCCTTAAGTGGAAAATTCCTGAGGAACCCCCTTCGGCCCAAGAGGCTCGCATTCTGAGGCAATTGCATCTCCATTCTCTGGTTCCCCTTGGCGTTGTTAAGGGTGTGAGAAAAATAATTGCTGGTGAAGATATCTGGCAGCCTCCTCCTCATGGTTATTTGAAAATAAATATAGATGAGGCCTCTAAGAGCAACCCAGGGATGGCTGAATTTGGAGGTGTCATAAGAGATGAGCATGGGAGCATAAAGGCTATCTTCCACAGTCATTTGGGGACTGCCACTAATAACATGGCGGAGCTCATGGTCTTAGAATAGAGCCTGGAAATCCTGATTGAGTTAAATTTACACAACACCATCGTAGAAGCTGACTCAGAATTGGTCATTAATGTGGCCAAGAAAATGTGCAATGGAACGACACTTTGAAAAGTGTTGAAACATTGGAGACTGTCGCAGGACTTTCAGCGCATTCACTCCCACTTGAGAACCCTGAGAATAGTAAATTTTGTTCATGTGCGCAGAAAAACCAATATGTTAGATGATCATCTGGCGAATGAAGGCATGATATTCAAGGAGAGTTATGTCGGGTATCACTGGGAGTCTATACCCTCTGGTAAACTGCGGGAAGATTGTCATAAATAGGCGGCCAAAGATAAAGAGTGCTTCCAGATCATGAATAACGAGCAAGAGGAAGACTAGTAGATCATGAATAGTGAGTGGGAAAGAGCAGAAGTCAAGAGCCTGATTGAAGTGCTGGAGCGAATCCTAACTGTAGATCCCACAGTCAATGCTTATGCCATAGCATAAACAGTGTACTCGGTGGATGTGGAGGTTGGGTTAAAAAGTGTGCTTTTTGTTGGGCCACAGACCATTGACTATGTTGGCCTACAATGTCGAATGGACATCAGGCTTCAATGTGTTCGGTAGTTAAGGGGTTGAGCGGACCCGATATCTTTTTAGACCATGGTTTTATTCTATATCGAGTTCAAAAAAGTTGGTAATGTCCGAGTAAGTTTTTGCAGCGATGTCTTGTGGACTGTCTGATCAAATGTGTTTTGATCAACGACGCAAATTCACCATGCAACTCGAGTGATCAAAGTGTTTATCTACCATCTGATTGAAGGAAAGATAGATGGTGGATCTTGGTAGATGGGAGATTTGTCAACTGTCCAATGGAAAGTTTGATCGACAGTGGATTTTGAGGGTTAAGTTTTGGGGAACTTGAGTGGTGAGATTGGAAGGAGAAGAATTGCGGAGAGTTCGGCAATATCTTCTTTTAGATTTTTCCCAGGGAGCTTCGATGGGTATGATTGTAAGGTTATTGGTTCGGTTTTTTCGGTTGTATGATTGATTGTATGATTGTTCTTACACCGGTTTGTATTTTGTTGGTCTTTACACTTGTAAAAACGTGTACCATATATAATCTTTATATAATTAATTGAAAGATCCACTCTTACTTGACCAAAGGAAAAAAAATTAATTTATAATAATCTAAAAAATATTTAGAAAACAAAGTGCACAAATTATATTAAAAAAAAATAAAATATAAAATTATATTAACAAAAAAAAATTGGTTTTATACTTAACAAAGACCAGAATACATATCATTTAATATTAAATATATGTTTTTAAATAATAAAAATAAAATGGAAAAAGTAAAATCAAATGTGCTAGATAGACAATTAAAAAAAACAAACTGCTCATCATTAAAAAAAAATTGGGTAGCAGGTAGGATTGCTATCAAATTTATGCCCGCACCGTGAATCGATGCAATAACTACTCATAATTTTTGCTTTACTTTACTTCATAATATGGAAAAAAAAATTATACAAGATTAAATATCATAAACAAATAATTTATACAGGATTAAATATCATAAACAAATAGCCTGCACATGTGATGTTGGTCTTTTAATAGATCCACTATATTTATATAGTTCCGCAGTGTATGGGAATTTACATCGCACCCTTCAACCATCACATGTCCAGAATTTTTATCAAATTGTAAACCATACCAATGCAGTCATGCAACTTTCGTAAACAAGAAGAATGTGACCATACCCTAATTTCAGCATCTAAGTATTTACGTGTATTTTTTTTATTTAATCATATTTCCTTATTTAATCATCAAATACCAATCATTTTAAAATATTCACATCACTTATCATAGTTACACTATCAATTTAATAGATGGCACACAGACATGGAATTATGGAAGAAAATAAAAAAAGCTAAGTAATCATGTTAAGTGAAATTTTAAGATAAGTATTGTATTATGTTGCATTCATAATAATAAGACTTCAAGATAAGTATATATTATTTTATTGTGGGTCTTTGGATTTGTTAGAGGAAGCTTATCTTTATGATAGGTCATGTAAGTTTACACTATATACATTTAAATCTAAAGCCATTATGAAGCTTAAAGTTTGAGAGAGACTAACCAAATATGTCTACACCTATGGGTTGTTGGTATTCTATAGAAAACATTAATGTATGGGGATAGAGTAATGAAATTGAAGAGTTTTTTAGTTGTCCAATAGAAATAACGTAGCTAGATTTTCTTATTTGTCTAGGTGAAATAATGGTTTCCCATTTGATTCTGAGAGTTTTTATGGAGTTTCATTAGAGTTGGGACATTGGTAATAGATATCAGTTTTTATTAAATGGACCTATTTATTAGTGAGAATAGAAAACAAATATATTTTATGGTTAGATTTGGAAATCTCAAATGTGTGGTGAACACGACTATAATGCATTCAATACATTCCTACTTAAGTTTGAACACAAGTGGGTATGAGTCTTTTAGGTTATTCTAGCTTCTATTATTGTGACTTGTTAGAAGATATGAATTTTTAAGAAATGTATCCCTTGTATATTATTATTACTTGAAAGGTTAGAATCCTTCCAAATTTCTATTTTAAAGTGAGTTCAAATTTGGTTTATTATTTATAAAATCTTCTTTTAGTTATATTGATCACATTGAAAGTTGAAATCATTTGTTTTTATTCAAAATACATTATAGTTAATGGGTTTGATCGAATTACTTCGAAAACTTTTCAAGATTGGTTTAACTTAATTTGTAAAATATTGGAAATTATATTAATATTGATGATGGGACCAGCCCAACACTTTTACAAACGATCGTATTGAAATGATTTTGTAATGTTTAATTGTCGTATGGGAATGATCTTGTAATGTTTGTGTGGTTGATTAAATCATTTGATAGTGATGACACGTGTATGAAATGCAAATTGGATATTTTGGTGTTTGGTTTATGTTGCATTCAATTAAGTCATAATTGGAGAGTACTTGCCTTGGGGTTTGCACTTCCCGCTCGACTCTTTGCTTATTCCCTTCACTCGTTGGTATTCTCAGTCATTTGCTATTGTCTGTCAAGGGTTTACTCCTCAGGGTTTTGCAAGGTTCAGTAGGCAGCTATGCTGTAAGTCCGTGTGTGCTTCTGGTTGCTCGTTGTTGTGACTATGCTGGTCTTTAATCTTCGGTTTGTAGACAGTTCTAGTTCGTCCTGTGGTTGACTGGGTAAGACCTCTGCTGCGTTTTGGTTTCTCTCTGCCGTGGTTCTTCAGGTCACCGTTTTGTTAGCTCATGCACTGAGGTTTTCTAGTTCTGGTTGGCAACTTGATGTCGGCTTGTCTCAAGGTTCAGCTCGATGGCTTTCTTCTGTTGTCAGCGTAACACACAGATAATTTATCATTCTCTGCTTCAACTTGTGGATCTCTTTCCACAGTCCCTGACCTGGATTGCTCCTTATTCTCGACACTCAACCGACACTATGGATGGAATGCCTATCTTTGGCCTCACTGCGAACCCTCAGGTATCTGTTTGCAATTTCAATGGTTTAGTTTCTCTTCCCAGCTCTATACTTCCACTTCTATTGCAATGTATCGGCTAACACATGTGTAATCTTGGCTATGCAGGTGTTAAGGGTTTGTTGTTGGAGGGTTTGGTATTTCACATCACGGTTTTGTCTAGTAGGCTCTGCCTCTTCTAACTTATGTTAGTTCTTCGTCCTGGTCTTTTTAACTCTATTTTTCAAGTTAGATGGGTTTGTCAAATGCTCATTGTGAGCGATGCTCTGTTGCGTCGGGACTCTGGTCTTCCACTGTGTATCGACTGTAGTTTCCTAGTTGTAATGGCAGCTCCTTTCTAAACCCTCACCTAGGGTTTATCGTCCAGGGTCTATGTATTTATGTTGTGTTTAAATATTTTGGTTGAAACCCTCGCCTAGGGTTTATAGCTCAGGGTTTGAACGTACACGACCTTGGCCTTACAGTTCTGTTGTGGAATTTTTAATACACTGGACTTTGCAATATTTGGAAGGAAATGCTTTCTGGAAAATGTAATAATATTGGATTTGAATTACCTAGTTATATACACTGTTTGTTTTCTCAGAATTTTGTGGCTGGAACTGTTGTCATGCGCCTTTGGTTTGCTTGAAGTATAATGTATAATTTTATACGAACCCTGTAACTTTGTTGGCAATGTAATAGGGCTATCACTTGAATTGTAATGTGGAAACTGTCATTCGGCCTATAAGTGTTTGGCCTGTATGAAGTCCTGGTCTACTTCCGTTATCTGCTTCAACGAATTTCAAACCCTTGCACTGAGTTTACTCTTTGGTATCGATGTATACACTGGTTCTTTTCCTCCAGAAACGTAAGGAAGTATTTGTTTTCAAAAATCTGTGAGTGGTTAGCTGTGTATTCAAGTATTCATAAATCGAAAAACATAATAAATCACAATAGACATACAGATGGACAGAACTTTTATTTCTCTGTTGTTATTTTTTAATTGAGTGCAAGAGGTATTGGATTGAACCCCTCCATGATTTTTTCCTGTTACATTTATAGCTTCTCTGTTCCAGTTAATGAAATTGTACAGTTGCTTTTCAGTTACAGACCTTTACAGTTATTTGGTTACTAGTTATTTGTTCCATATTATGACAAGATTTTCTCTTCAGAAAATTTGTCTTTTTCCTTTTAAAATAAAAGGATAATCATGACTTCAATTTATTGTACATACCTTTAGGGAAGTGTTCCTTGTGCAAATGCGCGAGGACTTCGTCTCCTACTTTAAACTGTACTTCCCTTCTCTTCAAATCTGCTTACTGTTTATACTTTAGACTACTGTCCTGTAATTTGATTTTTACTTGTTCATGCAAATCCCTCATCGTGTTAGCGAAATATTCTCCATCTGCGCTTCGCCTTTCTTGCAGTCCAAGATCCTGCAGTTCATGCACTCTGCGAGGATGCATGCCATACAGGATTTGAAAAGGGCTGAAGCCTGTGCTGCAGTTAGGCGAATCATTATAAGCGAATTCTGCCTGTGCCAGCACTTGATCTCACATCCGTGAATTCTCTCCAACCAGACTTCGTAGCAGATTTCCTAAACTCCTATTTACAACTTCTGTTTGTCTGTCTGTTTGTGGATGATAAGCAGAACTGTAACTCAATTGTGTATCCATTTTCTTCCACAGGGTACTCCAAAAGTTTCATGGAAATTTCACATCCCTGTCCGACAGAATGTACTTGGGAAATCCATGTAACCTAACAATCTCTGTGATAAACAAGTGGGCCACATGGGTGGCATCACTAGTTTTCCTGCAAGGGATGAAATGTGCCATTTTCGAGAATTTTTCCACTACTACCATCACTAAGTCATAACCTCTCTGTGTCTTAGGTAGACCTAAGACGAAGTCCAAGCTGACTGAATCCCACGGTCTGCCTGGAACAGGTAACGGTGTGTACAGTCCTGTGTTTTGACTGTGACCCTTCGCCAACTGGCACACTTTACATCTGGCCATAAATCACTGCACATCCCTCCTCATCTTTGACCAAAATTAGAAATGACTTAGCTGCTCGAGTGTCTTGTCCATGCCAAAATGTTCGGCCAGACCTCCACTATGCTTCTCCCAAATAATATTCTCCCTCATCGAGCAGTTAGGTATGCATAGCTGTCCTCCCTTAAATAACAGTTTCTCCTGTATGTTGTAGTCCAACCATGGACTGTTATCTCTCACCAAGGGATTTTGACATGCCTCGTAGGCGTCCTTAAAATATGTATCCGTATGGTATAAGTCTTTTATGTGCTCAAAACCCAGCACTTGCACAATACTTTCTTGCAGAAGTAAAGCTCTCCTACTAAGTGCATCCACCACCTTGTTGACTTGTCCGCTAATATGCTTCAATACGAAGTTGAAACTCTACAAATACTCCACCCATTTGGCGTGTTTTTTGTTTAACTTGCGTTGTTGCATTACATACTGTAGTGCAGAATTATCTGAGAACAACACAAATTCGTTTCCCAACAAATAATGCCTCCAATGTTTTAATGCCTGTATAACAACATAGAACTCTTTATCATACGATGAATATTTCTGTCGACTTTCATTCAGCTTCTCGCCGAAAAACGCTACAGGCTTATCCTCCTGACTGAGTACAGCTCCAATTGTTGTCCCACTAGCATCACAACAAACCTGAAATAACTTCTTGAAATCTGGCAATCTCAGGAGCAGCCTCTTAGTGATCTTTCTCTTTAACAACTGGAAACTTCTCTTCGCTGCATCTGTCCATCGAAAAGGCTGACTAGCCTTTTTAATGGTGTCCAACATTGGTGCACAAATTTCGCTAAAATTCCTTATGAATTTCCTGTAAAAACTTGCTAGCCCATGAAAGCTACGTATCTCGAATAAATTTTTCGGAGGTGGCCAATTAACTATCGCAGCCACCTTCTCCGGATCCATCTTCAGTTCATTTTCTTCTATTACAAAGCCCAAATATACCAATTCCTTCTGCAGAAAAGTACATTTCTTCAAGTTTATTAGCAGTTTATGTTAGAAAATTATATATTATGGAGCAATGGAACACATAAAATATTGTAGAAATATAAACACAGAAAATGCATAAAGCAAGAGAGACACGGATATACGTGGTTCACCCAGTTTGGGCTACGTCCACCCCGAACAGCCAGTCCTTCCTTTCTATTATCCAGCAAAATGAAGAGACACAACCTATAGCAAATCCACTGTAATATCCTCTGTTTTCTCTCACAGTCTCACCTCTCTGTTTTCGGCTCACACGCAGGAATACACCTCTATACGCCTCAAATACCATTCCCTACAAAGAAGGGTTGCTTCTAGGGCAAAAACCCTAAACTAAACATAAGTTCACGCAGATCATCCGCTAATGAACGGCCAATGACTAGAAATTACTATATTTTACAAGGCAAATTTACATCTATTTTAGCTTCGGGGACACTGGCCCCCGGACCCCCCAGCCAGGGGGGATCGGCCCCCCCAGACCCCCGCGGGGGGGACAAGTCCCCCCCACATGGAGGGGTGTACAAACTTCCTGGGGTATACATCCGGCTGAAACAAAGACCTTTGAACAATCATGCTCCACACACAACAGTTTATTCTGCTGTAATTTTTCCAGCACCTTACGCACATGTTGAAGGTGTTCTTCCCTTGTCCTTCTGAAAATTAGTATGTTGTCCAGGTATACAATCACAAATTTCCCGATGTACTCCTTCAGCATCTAATTCATCAACCTCATAAATGTACTGGGAGCATTGTTCAGTCCAAAAGGCATGACCAGCCATTCGTATAGCCCCTCATTCGTCTTAAAGGTTGTCTTCCATTTGTCCCCCTCTCGTATCTGAATCTGATGGTACTTGCTCTTCAAGTCTATCTTAGAGAAATAGGTTGCCTTGCTTAAACAATCCATCATGTCATCCATCCGTGGTAGTGGAAACCTATACTGGGTGGTGATCTTGTTGATGGCCCTTGAGTCAATGCACATCCGCCACTCTTCTCCCTTCTTGGGGGCGAGAACCGTTGGGACTGCACAAGGGCTCAAACTTTCTCTTATCAATCCCTTGTCTAACAATTCTTGCACCTGCTCCCTAATCTCTTCATTGTCCTTGGGGCTCATTTGGTATGCCGCTTTGTTCGGCAAGCTGGCTCCAGGTATGAAGTCAATATGATGAATTATGCTTCTTTTGGGGGGTAATTTGTCTGGCAAGTCATCTACCACTATATTTGTAAACTCCTGCAACATCTGCTAGATTTCCATAGGTAAATTTGATACCTCCATATGCAACAACATTGTCCTTGCTTACTTTACCACTGCGTAACCCATCTCACTGTCCTCAACTTGTTTCAGAAACTGTTTTCCACTAACCAACAATGCCCTTGGTTAACTTGTCCCTGTTGTCCCCTCTTCCTTGATGGGCACAAGCGTATGCTTGATTCCATCCTTAACAAATTTATAACAGTTCGTCAATCCATTGTGTACCACTTTCCTGTCGTACTGCCAAGGCCTTCCTAGTAGTATGTGACATACATCCATTGGCATGATGTCACAAACAACTTTGTCCTTATATCTGCCTATTTGAAACTCCACTCCGCACTGTTCATCTACCAACAACCGATGGCCCTTTTGCAGCCATGAAACTCTGTAAGGGTTGGGATGTTTCAAATGCTTCAACTCCAACTTTTCTACCATCTCTGTGGACACTAAATTATCAGTACTACCGCTGTCAATAATTAATTTACAGCACTTATCTCGTGACTTACAAACTGTTCTAAATAAAGTCTTTCGTTGTGTCTGTTCGGTGACTTCCTTGACTGGTTTCAACAATACCTTGTGCAGCACTAAGGCTTCCCCTGTATCTGGAGCATTTTCTGCTTCTTGGGGAGGTGTCGCTGCTTCTTCTGGTTATGCAACATATGCACCCCACTGTCTAGCTTGTTCTGCTTCTAGACATTCAGATGATCTGGGTCCCCATTTATGACACCTATAACATTGGTAACTAGCCCCTCTTCCTCGGCCATTTCCTCTGCCTCGCTGGGATGACCTACCACCTCTTGCACTATCACCTCTATCCGTTGATCCAGAAGCTCTGGAACTGCTAGCTTCCTCATTATTACTAGCAGTCCACCCTCTACCATATGACTGGCCTTTTCCCCTGTCGGCTCCTCGTCCTCTCCGGGCATTCTGCCTTCTAGTAATTTTTTCTTCAGCTTTCATCGCACTCTGATACGCTTCCTCACTATTCTTTCGGGATAAAATACTGATTTCATCCAAAATTTCTTATCTTAACCCATTCACATACCTAGTTGTTCTTTCCGCAGTATCCTTTGTATATCTAGCTAGCAAATTCACTCAATAAAACTCCTTCGTATACTCCCTTACCATCAATCCTTTCTGTTTCAGATTTTGCACCTATTTGTGCAGTGCAATCTAATAGTCCTTTGGCAGAAATCTGCCCTTTAACTTGGCCACCATCCTTGACCAGGTTTTAATCAGCTGCTTGTTCAATCTTTTCCTCTCATTCTGGACACTATCCCACCATAGGGTTGTGTGTCCCTTCAATTTAGTTGCAGCGAACCTAACTCTGCGGTCTTCGCTGATTTCCTCGCACTCAAAATACTTATCCATCTCGTTGATCCAATCCAATAAAACCTCGATAGATAGATTGCCATCATAGGTTGGGAGTTCTAGCTTGGGTTTATTGCTTGCTACTAAAACAGATCTCAACAATCCCACTTCCGGCCTCTCACCTTCTGGTCCACCTGCTGCTGCTTCAGGTTCCTCTTCGCTCTCATCAGCTATCTCTAGGTCTCTTCTTCTCCCTGCCTCCACTACCTCCAAATGGGCAGCGAGAATTCGAATCTCCTCTCTCAATCCTTCCTCTACCAACCTTTGAGCACCTCTACCACGACCCCACCTTCCTACTTCCATATCTTCAGTCAATTTAACCTACTTTGATACCACTTTGATGGGACCAACCCAACACTTTTACAAACTATCGTATTGAAATGATTTTGTAATGTTTAACTGTCGTATGGGAATGATCTTGTAATGTTTGTGTGGTTGATTAAATCATTTGATAGTGATGACACGTGTATGAAATGCAAATTGGATATTTTGATGTTTGGTTTATGTTGCATTCAATTAAGTCATAATTGGAGAGTACTTGCCTTGGGGTTTGCACTTCCCGCTCGACTCTTTGCTTGTTCCCTTCACTTGTTGGTATTCTCGGTCATTTGCTATTGTCTATCGAGGGTTTACTCCTCATGGTTATGCAAGATTTAGTAGGAAGCTATGCTGCAAGTCCGTGTGTGCTTCTAGTTGCTTGTTGCTGTGACTCTGCTGGTCTTTAATCTTCGGTTTGTAGACGGTTCTAGTTCGTCCTGTGATTGCCTAGGTAAGACCTCTACTGCGTTTTGGTTTCTTTCTGCCGTGGTTTTATAGGTCACCATTTTGTTAGCTCATGCACTGAGGTTTTCTAGTTCTGGTTGGCAACTTGATGTCCGCTTGTCTCCAGGTTCGGCTCGATGGCTTTCTTTTGTTGTCGGCGTAACACACAGGTAATTTATCGTTCTCTGCTTCAGCTTGTGGATCTCTTTCCACCGTCCCTGACCTGGATTGCTCCTTGTTCTCCACAGTCAACCAGCACTATGGATGGAATGCCTGTCCCTGGCCTCACTGCGAACCCTCAGGTATCTGTTTGCAGTTTCAATGGTTTAGTTTCTCTTCTCGGCTCTATACTTCCACTTCTATTGCAATGTATCGGCTAACACCTATGTATTCTTGGCTATGCAGGTGTTAAGGGTTTGCTATTGGAGGGTTTGGTATTTCACATCGTGGTTTTGTCCGGTAGGCTCAGCCTCTTCTAACTTCTGTTAGTTCTTCATCCTAGTCTTTTTAACTTTGTTTTTCAAGTTAGATGGGTTTGTCAAATGCTCACTGTGAGCGATGCTTTGTTGCGTCGGGACTCCGGTTTTCCATTATGTATCGACTGTAGTTTCCTAGTTGTAATGGCGGCTCCTTTCTAAACCCTCACCTAGGGTTTATCGTCCAGGGTCTATGTATTTATGTTGTGTTTAAATATTTTGGTTGAAACCCTCGCCTAGGGTTTATAGCTCAGGGTTTGAGTGTGCACGGCCTTGGCCTTACGGTTCTGTTGTGGAATTTTTAATACACTGGACTTTGCAATATTTGGAAGGAAATGCTTCCGGGAAATTGTAATAATATTGGATTTGAATTACCTAGTTATATACGCTGTTTCTTTCTCGGAACTTTGTGGCTGGAACTGTTGTCATGCGCCTTCGGTTTGCTTGAAGTATAATGTATAATTTTATACGAATCCTGTAACTTTGCTGGCAATGTAATATGGTTGTCACTTGAATTGTAACGTGGAAACTGTCACTCGGCTTGTAGGTTTTTGGCCTGTATGAAGTCCTGGTCTACTTCCATTATCTGCTTCAACGAATTTCAAACCCTTGTATTGAGTCTGCTCTTTGGTCTCGCTGTATACACTGGTTCTTTTCGTCCAGAAACGTAAGGAAGTATTTGTTTTCAAAAATCTGTGAGTGGTTAGCTGTGTATTCAAGTATTCATAAATCGAAAAACATAATAAATCACAATAGGCATACAGATGGACAGAACTTTTTAATTGAGTGCGAGAGGTATTGGAATGAACCCCTCCATGATTTTGTCCTGTTACATTTATAGCTTCTCTGTTCCAGTTAATGAAACTGTACAGTTGTTTTTCAATTACAGACCTTTACAGTTATTTGGTTACTAATCATTCGTTCCATATTATGACAAGATTTTCTCTTCAGATACATTTGTCTTTTTCCTTTTAAAATAAAAGGATAATCATGACTTGTTAACAACAGACAAAACACATAACCCTAACTGTTCAACTACCTTTAACTAAGTAAAAGAAAATGAAAGTAAAAGTCCTACCTACTTTTCTGTCAACCAACATAAAGACTAATAAAAGTAAATTCAACTTTTCTTTGACCTGGCAGAGACCGACGCCCGGTCATGATGCCTAAGTTGGATGCTCCTGCATCAATCGATTACACGTAATTGCACCAAATCATTAAGTAAATTGGCAATAACAATGAATTAGATTGATTTTATTTCAATTTTTTTTTTTTTTTAATTAATGTGGAAGAATTTATAAATTTTGTATTACATCAAATTACTTGAAAAAAAGTCTTGATATTAGTCATTCCTACTTTCTATTCTATAACAAAGCCATTTTTCAAAATTAGCTTGCTTCGCTTTTATAATTACAAAACTTTAACAAAATTTGACTTTGTATATTAAATTTAAAACGGAAGACCAAAATACTATTAATATATTTATTTTTTCAAATATATAAAATATATAAAATATTTCAACTACTCGTATTATTTAATTAAAAAAAATAAAAAATCAAATATGCGAAGGAAAACAATTTTATACCAAAAAATATTGGTCATAAAAAAATTGCTGAGCTGATAGGACTGCCAATCAAATTTATGCCCCACTGTGAATCAAGACAATAACTAACCATAATTTTCGCTTTTATTTTATTACACCAGAGATGATAATTCCTGTAACTAGGCAAGCTTGGCCATTAATATGACCAAAAAAAACCAACCATTTATACAAGGTTAAATATCATGAACAAATTCTCTGAACATTTGACGCTGGTCTTTCAGTCGATCCACTCTATTTTAGCATGGTTCCCCAATGTATGGGAGTTTACAGCGCACCCTTCAACACTCACATGTCCCAGAACCTTTGACACTTTTTTATGAAATTGTAAACCATACCAATGCAGTCATGCAATCTCTGTGACAATCTCCGAAGAAGAAGAATGTGACCATGCCCTAATTTCCCCATCTAAGCTTCCACTATAGATAACATACCCCATAATTTCATCAACACAGGCTGCAATAGACTTCACAGGGCTCCTATGGCCATTCAAAACTGCTATGCAACAGCTCTGGCAAACACCCATTTCCCTCCTCCAAATCCTTACAGTCCTATCAGCAGACCCACTGCAAACCAATTCTGAATTAACAATGGCCAAGCATAGGATAGCCTGCTTGTGACCTCTCATCAAACCAGAAGCACACATTACATGTTCATGCTCAAATGGTTTGGAAGCATTAATCATTTGTCTCTCCCAAA
Source organism: Pinus taeda (assembly GCA_000404065.3). Classification (NCBI taxonomy): domain Eukaryota; kingdom Viridiplantae; phylum Streptophyta; class Pinopsida; order Pinales; family Pinaceae; genus Pinus; species Pinus taeda. The sequence goes on along the minus strand of APFE030914889.1, from coordinate 16,061 downwards.
CAATAATCGCTCTGTCACAGCCCCCTGAATAAAGAACAGAGCCATCAGAGCTCAGTGCAAGAGCATTAATGGCAGATTTGTGTTTCTCTAACACAGTCACAGCAACATGCCCAGTCTTGCATCTCTTCCATACTTTTATCTTGCAATCAGCAGAAGCAGTGTATACAAAGCCATCATCTGAGACTGCAATTGCATTGATGGCATCATCATGGGCTCTGAAGGATTCCTCACAGATTGACTCTGACTGAGATAACCTCCATACCTTCACTGTTCTATCCCAGGAAGCAGAATATAGCCACAAGCCATCTCTTGTTGCAGCAAGGGAGGATATTGCATCTACATGTTGTATCCACAGACATTTCTTGTGTCTTCTCACTTTTACAAAATTGTCAGGCCTTATCAACTTCTTCAAGCAGTCCTTAACTGAAGGCATTGTGCAGACAAGCTTGTCATGATGATCAGACTTCTGAGAAATTTTCCAGACTCTGATCTTATGGTCCTTGTGGGCACTGAAGATCTTGTCACCAACGACACTGATGGCCTTCACAGCTCCATAGTTGCTGCACCCATATTTCAGAGGACTCAGTTCACTGCTTTGAGAGTGATGAATCTGCCATGCTTGAATGCCCTCATAAGACCCACTGTAGAGGACACTTTTACAGTTTCTTCTTTCTGTTACAGCCAAAGATAATACTTGACCTGCATCACCCTGGACTCTAATGGAGGATATGCATCTGTAACCATTTTGTCCATAATTTGAATCTAGGTTGGATAGATATCTGAGTGAAGGAGTGGAGCACATGCTCCTGAAACTTGACATTGAATGACTCATCGAATCAGAATTAAAGCTTGATGAAACAAAACTTGACGAGCGAAAACTAGAGTCAGACATGTGTAATGAGATGCTTCTTGAATCATTTGAGACCGCCATGGAATTAAAATCACAGGAGCTCTCAGAATCCAAACACCTCATTTGGTTTCGTTGCATCTCATTTGGTTTTCAACTGCAGGGATCACTCATAGTATTGGGAGGCCGAGTTCATGATTATATAATGTAATTTGGGAGGCAGAGTTCACGAGTTATATAATCTAATTTATAAATTTTGAGTGAACAGTTCCATATAGGAATATTTGTGATTTGTGATTTATATTTTAACGTTGAAGGGCTCACTTTAGTCGTTATTTCAAATGCATGAATGTGTGTACAGACATAAATGTGCCTTTGCCTGTAAAAAAATATTGCAGCCACTTAGACACCATGTGATTGGTAATGAGCAGAAACGGGCTAATCATTGGTGTCATGCTATTTGGCCATATGCTTGCATAATTCTGCTAAATTATGAAGTTTGATATTAAAATTTTCCCAAACACCAATGGAAATGACTCACATACTTTTTAGATTTTAGACATCCTTGCCCAGATCATGAGATCTATGTTTAGTGTGGTACTTCATAAAGAATGGCAGCTATTCAAGTTAAAGTTTCATAAATAATTGCAGCTATATCTTTCTCCACTATAGAGATTTTTATTGAGATTGTTTCCTTTATTGTAATTTGTATTTAAAAGAATATTCCAAAATTTGTATTTAAATAAGGATACTCACAACCCATAAAATTAAATTTTATTAATAATAGTAGTATAATTACTTTTTATTAACAATAGTAGTATATTTTTTAAGTTGTGTTGACACCATAGTTATCAAATTTGGGAGTATTAGCGATAAACAATTTAGAAAATTCAAATTCAATTTACAAGTCTAAAAATTTTATATTTAAAAAGAAATTATATTGAAAAAGTTATTAAATGAAAGAATAATTTCGGCGTAAATCACTTGTAGACAGACATTTGTTGATGCGTTTCGAACCAACTAGTGTGGTTCATCGTTGGTCGTTGACAAATGTCTGTCTACATATGATTTACGCCGAAGTTATTCTTTCAACTATTATGGATCACAGAAGCCTCAATTCAACTATTGATTCCCCGCACCGTAAAGCCATTGCTTCTTAAGGTTCATCCATTTGAACGGGCACGTTTTCAGGTCTCGAAGTTGAAGTCTGATCTAGCCTTTCTGGAAAGTTATTAAATATTTTTCATCTCAAATGTGTGTTCCAAGTAATTAAATCTTAAACATTCTATTAGCTTTCATCATTAAAGACTTATATTTTCTAAAATATTATAGAATGTCATTAGCTGGCTTATTTTATAGGAGTTAAAACTTACAACATTTAGACATTTAAAAATGGTAACCTCTGTTTACATACTTTTTTCCTTTACATACTTTTTTCCTGCCATTGTAAATTGTAAAGATAATTTTCTATTTTTAATAGAATATATTAAAAGCAGTAACTTTTGTATTCGAAAATTACCATGTATTTTTATATTGCATATGGTAAAAGATTTGTGAATGGAACAGTAAGTAAATTTATATATTAAATTTCGTATATACATTTTTAAATTAAAAAAAAAAAAAATATTAGGTATTTGTAAGATGTATATTTTAGAATTTTCCTCCTATTAAATTTTACACAAATGATTTTTTTCCTTATCTAATTAGATTCGCAATCCAAATTCGAATTTGGTAACTATGGTTGACACTATGACTTAGATCATCAAATCTATGTTTACTATGGTTTATGAAATTAAAATTCCACAACTAAGGGTAGTTATACCTTTCTCTATTTTATACATTATAGATTTTGAGATTATGATTTATGAAATATATGTTTACTTCATTTACAAGGTTGAAATTTCATAATAGTATCAGGAATCAAAATGTTAAATACCATATTAATGGATATAATAAAGTAATTAAAATAGTTATATAATACAATTTGAGTTGGTTTAATGGTTAAAAGTATGTATTTCTTCCTAAAAAACTATATCTTTCTATAAACTTTAGGGGTTAAATCATTGAGCAAATATGGGTCCCTTGTCCTCCAAACAAAAAATTTCATACACCAATTTAATTAACCTAATTCCAAATTTTATCAAAACTTAATATTAATTAACAAACACTTTCTAATATATAAACAAATAAATGTAAAATTAACCCTAAACAAACAAACAACTTTTAATACATACCGAATTAAAAAAAACCACCATTATGATTCTGAAAAGTTTCCGTATAAATAAAAATTCTCCCTCTACAACTTTTTCAAAGTGTGTAAAAAAAATTTTACATTTTCATATGTTTAAATTAGGAATTTTATAAGATAAATATTTAATTATTTAATTAAAAGATGTATACGGCTTAATTTCTTTATTTGATCAAATAATGAACTGGTTGTTGAATGAACAAAATGAAATGAATACTGCTCTGAGTGCGTCTCTTTATTTCCATCTTTACCAGTAACAGTGACAGCTCCATGAACGAAGTCAGTGAGATTTCCATGAAATTAGGAATTTCTGAATGAAGATTCTTTTTCAAACCAGGTAACTTTTAAAAGTTCAACCATGCTGTCAGAGTGCCTTCTGCTATTCAACGGTGTTTCAACAATTTTGTTGAGTAAGATAAGTGGAAAGTTATTGTCCAAGTATTTTTTAAGGCGGTGCTCGGGAATTAAGGCGCAATCAGTGGAACATTTTTTGTTTTTTGTTTTTAAATTTTATAATTCTA
>APFE030914889.1:999-11277 GCA_000404065.3 Pinus taeda | reverse complement strand
GATTTATAATAATTTATTTATTTTTGTCAAATTTAAACTTTAAATCTCGTGATTTAAATAAATTGCAAATTGAATTGTCCCTAGGGGCTTCATTTTTGGATCATCACATTGCACGGATCACCACATTTTTTTCTTTGATAACCACGCAAATCCACATAAGTGAAAAACCAACAGGCTATAGACCACTTCACATCACATAAGCAACCCTCTACTAGCACGACAAGGCTAGATAGCTCAGTCTTGAGCCATTCCACTTTTGAGTTGACATTAAGGAGCCTCCGAAGGGCTCCCCTTGTCCCCCACTATATCAAATCGAGTTAGGGGAACCAAGGATTGAACTTAGCCTATAAATACCAATGGAATTTGGACCAACAAAAGAGGATAAGTTTATGCTACCAAAATTGATAAGTTAATTAAAATTCCTTTGCACTAAGAAAGCTCATTATTGAGAGACTTCATGAAGCTTCTTTGACGAGATATTTTTCTGGTAAGGAAAGGAGAAGAGGGACCCTCCTTTAGGAGAGTCATAGAACCTATTTTCTCTATCAACTTCCTTTAGTGTCTTTTGGGTTATTTGTATCTCTTTACACTAAGAAATAAAGAGAATTTTACTTGTCAAATTCTTGTGTTTTATTTTTTTATGTTTTCCATTTTTTCTTACTTTATATCTAATATTCTTTCATAAAAATAGCTATAATATTTATTTGTTATTTGTTTACTCTTCTAACTATCTATTTTTTATTCCCTGCAGCAGTAGGGTAATAACGTATAAAAAAAGAATTGATGTTGATATTAAATCTAAATTGTCCAAAAATTTATGAAAATTTTCCAAAGTTTAACATTATAAATTAAAATTTATTATTTTTAAACATATTAAATTTATTTATCTAAATACTGATTGGTTCACTTCTTTTACTTCTTATTATGTAATGATGGCAGATGTACTTCACTATTAATTAATATTGTACAATTTGATGTACAACTTCCACTATAAACCAAACTAAGATTAATTACTCCATAAACGTACATGGAATAGGTTTTGGAAGACATGAAGTACAGAAACCAACGCTTACCATCGCGTATGAAATCTGTGATCTAAGGTTCTAACTCCCTGCTACTAGCTGTGCAATTGCAGTTGCTACTGACCCGCTCGTAATCAACTCCCCCCTCGGCTCTCACTCTCCTCTTTAGCTAAAAGTCTAGGGTTTGTATGCAAATACTAATAAGCAAAACCCTAGTGGATCTAATTGGACGATCAATAGCCATAAATGCCAGGAAATCAGTATCTTAATGATTAGATACAAAATTATGGTAGTGTGAAATTTGAAGGAGAATATTAAATGCAAGTCTGCATTTCAAAAATTCGAATCATCTAAGAGATGGAGAGTCGTACCATAGGATTAAATCTCATCATGTAATATTTTCTTGAACCATTAGTGAGCTTGGAGGAGAATATTAGATGCAGGTCGGCAATTCAAAGAGTCGTACCATAGGATTAAATCTCATCATGTAATATTTTCTTGAACCATTAGTGAGCTTGGAGGAGAATATTAGATGCAGGTCGGCAATTCAAAAATTTGAATCATCTGACAAAGGGACAATCTTACCATAGGATAAAATCTCATCGTGTAATATTTTCTTGAACCATTAGTGAGCTTGGATGCAACATTTGAGTCGATTTCAGAGCGAACCTTGCTAAAAATATCCAAAACAATTTGTTGAACTTTATACCGTCATCTCGTGATTCAAGATTATAAGATGGACAACTATTCCTTACATAACTAAACGAAAATTAAATATTCCCTTAGCTATGGGATTAGGGAGCAACATAACTTTTTACAAGTGAGAGCTAAAAAAATTGATAAAAAAAGTAAGTAATGGAAGATCATTACCTAGTAGCTTTATCCTACATAGTTGTAAACACTAAATCTCCAATCCTTACCTTTATCATACATAACTACATTGAATATAAACAAGTGCTACATGTAGCTTCTACCGACCACTCATTAAAAGAATAATGAAGCTCTTTGCTATATATTAAAATAATTAGTTACTATGATTTTTTACATGGTTGAGTTGTATGATTTAATAATATGTTTATTAATTTCTAATTTATTGCATGTAATTACCTTTTTTGCAAAATTGAAACTATAATTTCTTTTTAATTTTGAAACATAATTTATATTTGTTTTCCATAATTTCACATTTATCTTAGGATTTATCATATCACCTAAAAGTATAATATCATGTTATGATGAACTACATATGAACTACATTAAGTGGTTCAAAATGTTGACCAAATCTCAATGATGTAATTAATCAGAAAGACAATCTCATTATCAATATACTATCAATTTAATTTATAGTTTAATTTTAAAACTAGATATTCTTTTAATTTCAAATTAACTTATTTAGACAATTACATGACCACTTTTTTAATTTCATGTTTAACTTGTTTTAAGGTAATAGATTTTATATATATATTAACAACAATAATTGATAATAAATATTTTGTATGTATTAAAATTTGTAACATAAATTTTAAAATAATAAAGTATTAAAAAAATTTGATGTTGACTTTAAATCTAAGTTGTCTAAAAATTTATGAAATTTTTCCAAAGTTTAACATTATAAATTAAAATTTATAATTTTTAAACCATATTTAAATTCGTTTATCTAAAATATTATTGGTTCTAATTCTTTCACTTCTTATTATGTAATGATGACAGATGCACTTCACTATTAGTTAATATTGTACAATTTAATGTACAACTTCCACTATAAAATGACAAATGTACTCTATCACTAATATAATTTATATGGTACTAGTACTCACCTTGTTTCTGCAATAAGACCTCACATATCCTAACCAAGTGTAATATTAGATCTCCCAAAAGGTAAAGGGTTATCGCACCTATTCTAAACATCTGGTATAAGCATTAATGTGCACAAGTTATGAGGACATGTACTCCAAGAAAAGCTATGGCGAAGTTCAATAAGTTACAATGCACAATGTTTTCCTAGCCCACAAGTTTCCTTTATATTTAGGAGGACAGATATCCTAATAAATGCGATCTAACAACTATTGGAAATATACAAAAATCTTAGAGGGGGCAGGCATAATAAGCATTTAATATTTAATAATGTATTAGTTAAGATACAATAATTTATTGATGTTTCAAATTTATGAATTTTTTGAATCAACGTGGAACTATTAATGTTTAGGTACAAATAATCGCAAATGTTATTAACCATTTACTTATAAGTTATTATTTATTATTATGCAATCACAAATTAAGTAAGAAGTATGGAGTAATAAGATTTTTAAAATTACAACAAATAAATGCCGATTAAAAATATTGCAATAAATAAAAAAGTAATTGTTAAAATTTTACTTTGTAAAATTGAAAATTATTTAACATTTTTTTACCAAAATAGATGGTCAAACATAAACCTAATGCATAATACTTGCCAAGCATAATAGAGTACACATAGGAAGGATAACGCGTACTAAAAGTGACAAACGATTCCATATTTAAACACATATAATATGATATGGAGATAATAATATTATAATAGTATCACTATGGAATGATATTATTGTGTTTATGTACAAATCAGCCAAAGTACATATTATCTTAAACCATGTATAAGTAACGGTTAATTTACTAAAATTCACGTTAAATTATTTAATATCTATTATTTGATATTGTAACGTTATTTATAAACACTTTCACGTTATTAGGGCCCTACTTATAAACAAACTAATTTAATATTTAAAATTAGGCTGGCCTTAATCAATGTTTATAACATGTGTTTATGTACGTTTATTATGATAATACGTTTAATAACATGTGTGACATGGGCCTCTAATTTAAAGATATTTAAAATAAGCAAAAATATCTACAAAATAGTCCTTATTCAAATATAATAGTTAGTCCATACATTTCCAAATTCAATAATTGAACTAAGCTGCAAGAAACGTTAACTATACGACCTTGTTAACTTTATAAAAAGAACAATAACGATACAATACATAAAATTTTGATTAATTATTGCACCAAAAAACTAACCATAATAATAAAATCCGAATATCAGAGAGCTACTTAGCACTATAGAGATCAACTATCTATAATATAAAATCACCAAAAAAAAATTGCCAGTAAAATAGTATAACATAATAATAATAATAATAATAATAATAATAATAATAAATTGGCTAATAAAATCGTATAACGTAATTTCCCATGTTTATGCCTTATATACGTTTTACAACTTGAAACGTTAGTTTTGGGTTTATGCCATATAGTAACTTAAGCATAAGTAGAAATATAATTCCAAGCCCCCAAGATGCTTGCCATCAAAACTGAATTCTATCTTTCATAACTTGCTTTTATATTTGCTTACAAACTAATAATATGTGCTTTGGTTGTTGGCAACATTAAAAATGTTGGTTATTTTTTATAAATATATATATTAAAAACCTAAATAAAATTTAAGTTTGTTTCAAAGTAAAAATATACGAGTGGGATTTCAAGTAAATTTATATTTTATGGTTTTGCATTTGCATTAGAAATAGAAAAATTTGTAAATTTTACTACATGATAATAATAATGGTAATATAGTTTAATCTAAAAAATATATCAATGTAAATCTATCTCAAATTTTATTAATTTTTTAAAGTGTAATTTTTTTATTATTTAATATGAAGGATATAATACATGACATGGAATTAAATGATAAAAAAATACACCTTAAGAAATTTGATCTTTATTTATATATTAGGATTTAAGATGGATCTACAATCAACACAATAAAAATAAACATATTCACCATCAAATTAAAATGAGCCATCTTTTAAACTGTAATCATGAGTAAGTAGACCATTAACAATGTGCATCTATTGTCGATCAAGCTTTGAATTGAGGGTGAATGGGTGTATTGTTAAGACACTCGTGGTAAAATCCCATAGTCATAAATCACATGTGCAAATCCTCCCATGGGTTAGCATACCAAAAAGAAAAACCGTATACATCAATCATTCAACACATAATCACAATAATGTTATGTGAAACATGTTATCATTTCCAACAAACTCTAGTAGTCATAGCCCTAATCTCTTATATGTAATAACTTCGTAATCAATTTAAAATCAATTAGTAGATGAGATGGAAATAAATGAAAATCAATCATCATCTCATATAAATTCCTTCACCATAATACATAGTAGCAAAAATTATAATTAAATAATCTATAATAAGATATAATCATAAATTAAGGTAATATTAAGATTTATTAGATTCAAAAGTAAATCAAAATTTTAATAAGTAGCATGTAGTAGCCATAGACCGAACCTCATATATGTAATACCTTCATAATCAATGTAAATACATAAAAAAAAACATGTGACAATTATGGATGAAAGTATATTAGAAAATGAGATGCGCACACATGGAATATTAATCACCATCTCATATAAATGCCTTGATCATAATACCAATGGTTTAGATTAAATAATCATAAGTTAGGATGATAAAAAGTGATGATAAATTGGAGAACCCGTGATGGGGGTGTTGGTTGATCGTGCATTGGAGGTTGGGGGTTCCCACCACCCCACTACCTCCCACAACATTTACGACTAAGGGTTTTATGACAAACTTCCCCATGCAACACACACGTGAAATGCATACACTAATGTTCATTCCCATGCCAAACTTTACTTCATTCAACCATTTTGGAGGGGAAACCTTGCTCTCTATATTTCTTGGTATGCCAAAGATTTATCCTCACCATAGGAGGGACAACTTCCTTGGGAATCTAACAGAGGAAGGTTCATGTGCAGTGGAAAACTTCCAGAGCTATGGCATAATCAGTGGGATTTTAATTAAGCTTGGATTTTGGCCTTCTTTTATGGATTTTAATTGACTTGTGTCGACATGCAAGACAACTCGGCTTCTAGGTTTGGAAGTCCTCGACGCAGGTAGTCACAGTAGAGCAATGGTTAGGAGATATTCTTTCGGCATGAAGGAGTTACACATCTCGAAACTCATATGGCTACACTAGAGCAACATTGGAGATGAATGCTATAAGAGGTGATGGCAGTAGATTTTATTCAATGGACACAATCTTACTCGTCCAGGTTCAGTGGGTTGGACGATTCAAGGTATTTTTTTTACTCTTCTAGTTTAGTAATTTCTTTATCTATTTTTTTTCTCATTGGTGGATGCTTCTTTTCTTTATTTTGAGCTCAACTAGGTTAGGTCGCGACCATAATTATGGTGTCTCCTAATGTGCATTGGTCCCTTCCAAGGGTCATTCATCTACCATTCCCCCTTCATTTGTCTTCCTCTGTCTATTGGCCTTGTCCACCATGGATTCCAAAAATCCCCAATTTTTTGCTTCTTTCTGTCTTCCTTGTCCTTATTCCTCTAAATCCTTGGCTATTTTTTGTAAGCTATCTTTCTTGGATATTTGTCTTTTGGCGCAATATGTCCTGGAAATGAATGTGCAGCCCCTGGGGGGCTGGGGTTAGATGTCATCAGGGAAAGTCATGTGTCCATGCTCGTGCCTAAGAAGTTGCAAGTGACAAGCTTATTCAAATTCTGAAATCCAAGAGGAGGTAGTAAATTGGGTTCTTGACCCTGGCCATACCAGGGGAAGACAAAGCCAATGCCTGAACTCCATCACCTTCCATTGGAAAATGAAAACTCTTCTAGGTAGGCTCTTGAAGAAGAAGCATGAATATCGTAGCGATATCGTCTCTTCTTTGAACCAAATCAAGTGAGTACAATGATATCAACACTCTTATATTGCTAGCTTGGATGTCCAACAAGCTCACCTTGAAATTCATCTTCAGTGTGACCTAAAACATCCTACTCTATCTGGTACAAGCGCTTAGGACCTAGCTCCAGTTACCTCGTCAGACTCTTGATGTCATGTTATGCCTTGTAGCAGTTGCTTAATTTCTTTATGTAGTCCAATATATGGTAGTTTTGAGTACTTTCTAAGTATCAAATACATTTTTATTTTACATTACATGAATTCGAGTTAATGGTCAATATATATGGTCTTCTTAAAAGTATATTGAGACTAAGCATTACATGAACAATGATATTTTACTATGAATGACCAACATGGACCGTTAGTTGTAGTGCATTCTCTATGGTTTCTTTATGGAGCATCTCCTTAAGGATTTTTCTATGTGATTTAAGAAAAAAAAAGTGTTATTATTCATTTGAAGCACACTAAGAGACGTATAATCGTGCTTAGTTGTAAGTTTGTAATTTGTGTTTCTACATCTCTTTAAAGATTTGCCTATGTGATTTAGAGTTAGGTACACTCTCGTTTAGAAGGTTTAATGTTTTTATTTCTTTGGAGCACAATAAGAGCCGAAGACATACACAACTTACTATTGTGCTTGATTGTAACTTTGTAACTTTTTGCATTTGTGAAACCTAAATACCTATAATTGTGCGTTCTTGTAACTTTGTAATTTTCTTGAATTATATTTATTTTTTATTGCATAGAAATATAATTTCTTTTAAGTAAAATATATTGGGAAAGCCAATGTATATAAAAATATTTACTAGTGTCGTAAATTGAAGGATTAAAATTCCAAAATGAAAACTTGACACATGGTTATTTAGTTAAAGAATACAATAAATTTCGTTTTGGGATATCCTTCAGCACAATGAAAAAGGGAGAGAAATGGAAAAGTAAATATAGACTCCAAGATAAGCATTGCACTATGTTGCATCAATAATAATGAGACTTCAAGACGAGGCTCCAAGATAAGCATATAATACCCTATAGTGGGTCTTTGGACTTGCTAGAGGAAGTCCATCTCCATCTTCATTCGCATCATGCAATCCTACACCATACACACTTAAACCTAAAGCCTGAACATTGAAGCATGAAGCTTAAAGGTTGAGAGTCATACTAACAAGGCATGTCTACACCCATGGGCCATTGGAATTCTACATAAAAAATTAATGCATTGGGAACTAGTAATGAAATTGTAGAGTATTTTAGTTGTCCAATAGAAATAATGGAACTGACTTTTCTTGTCTGTCCAGGTGAAATAGTGGTTTTCCACTTGATTTTGAGAGTTTTTTATGGACTTTCTTTAGAGTTCGTACATTGTGATAGATATCAGTTTTTATGAAATGTGTCTATTTATTAGTTTGATTAGAAAACAAATATATTGTATGGTTGGACATGGAAATCTCCAATGTGTGGTGACCAAGGCTATGATGCATTCAATATATGCATACTTGAATTTGAACACAAGTGGGTATCGGCCTTTTAGGTTATTTTGGCTAGAATATATGATTTTTTTAGAAATGCATACCTTTTATATTATTATCACTTGGAATGTTAGAATCCTTCCAAATTTCTATTTCAAAGTGGGTTCAATGGAGAATATGTTTGTTTTGATTGTGTTAGCTATAGATTTATCTTAAATCCTAGTCTATCAAAGACATGCATCAAATTTCTTAATGTCTAAATTATTTTATCATTTAGTTCCATTCCACGTATTAATTCCTTCATATTAGATGATAACAAATTTACATATAAAGAAAATAATTAAAGTTTACAATGCATTTACATTGATTTTTGTCTTCTTAAATAAACAAATTAAGCTACTATTATTACTAACATGTGGTAAAATTAACAATCTTTTCTATTTTTAATTCTAATTCAAAACCCTATAATTCAAATTTAATTGGCTTCTAACATGCATATTTTTACTTTAAAACAAACTTATACTTTATTTATATTTTTATTGTAAAAATACACATTTTGAAATTCAGCATTATCTAATGTCACCTAACAACATCTCCATATCCCACATACTAGTCTATAGAGCACTCCAGAGCACTCCTTAGCTCAGTGACCAAAATATACTATTAGTTTATAAGCAAATATAAAAGAAAATTTTGAAAGTTGGAATTAATTTTTTATTGCAAACATCTTGCGTGCTTGGAATTATATTTCTATTAATGCCCAAGTTACAAGCAATGCACACAAATATTATATGGCATAAAAACCATGCTAAATGGGTTATAAATACACCGAAGTTGAAAAAAATATCTACAAGGTATAAACATTGGAAAATGATTCTGTATGATTTCACCAACCATTGTATTGGGTTTTTATCCAAGGAAACCCTCAAACTTCAGGAAGCTCAGTTGGAGTTTGGAGTTTATGAATTTGCAGATCGTGTGGAGATTGAGCCAATGGTGATCAATCTCAACTTCTTTGTCTCTTCCTTAGTTCATCAAATTTTGTTCTTAGCAAAAATTTTGGGGGTTATATTTCATAAGGGAGATGTTTGTCTATTCATAATAAATGATAACAAATTTACCCCTTAAGAAAATAATAAAGGTTTACAATGGATTTTTTAGAAAATAATAAGTGATTTTTATTTTCTAAAAAAATAAATTATACTACTATTATTACTCACATGTGGTAAAATGAACAATCTTTTTTAATTCTAATTCAAAACCCTATAATTCAAATTTAATTGACATCTAACTTACATATTTTTACTTTAAAACAAACTTATACTTTATTTATATTTTTATTGTAAAAATACACATTTTGAAATTCAGCATTATCTAATGTCACCTAACAACATCTTTCCATTTCAGACAACATCTCTATCTCCCCATACTGACCTATAGAGAACCTCTTAGATCAACCCAAAATATAGATTATTAGTTTATAAACAAATATAAAATAAAATTATGAAAGTTGGGATTAATTTTTTATTGCAAACATCTTGCTTGCTTGGAATTATATTTCTACTTATCCCTAAGTTACAAGCAATGCACACAAATAATGTATGGTATAAACCTGAAACTAAAGTTTCAACCATGCTAAATGGGTTATAAATACACGGAAGTTGAAAAAAAATATACAAAGTATAAACATTGGAAAATGATTCTATATGATTTCACCAACCATTGTATTGATTTTTTTATCCAACCAGTGTATTGATTTTTTTATCCAAGAAAGCCCTCGAACTTTCAGCAAGTTCAGTTGGAGTTTATCAATTTGCAGATGATGCGGAGATTAAGCCAATGGTGATCAATCTCAACTTCTAGTGTCTCTTCTTTAGTTCATCACATTTTGTTCTGGGCAAAATTTTTGGGTTATATTTCATGAGGGAGATGTTAGTCTCTCTATGTTTGTGAGGACAATATCATGGTAAGCTTTTCTTGTGAGTTGTTTTTTTTAATATCAAAAACGACCTACACAAATAAAATTCTATTT
>APFE030914881.1:0-11361 GCA_000404065.3 Pinus taeda | reverse complement strand
GTCTACCTTTCTCACATTTTCTTGCATGTCACAGTCAAGAGAATGCATACACTCAACATCTGCATGTAGTGTAGTACAACACCATGGCAAGTCCATAGACTGCATGTCATGCACTTTCACTTATTTTCTATGGATGCACTTAAGCTCAGAGTGTGTTCATCTTCATCGTTATATCTTTAATGCTTGTGGGTTTGTGCAATTGTGAGGTTCATGAACCATTCCCTCACCAACATGGGTCGACCAATGCGTCGATGGCTACATTGTAAATATCACTTCATGTGATCTAGCCCATGCATTGTTAGCTTAGGAGTAGGAGTAGTGTTTTCTTTTGAGTTGTTTGCTTGCATGCTTGTTTGCTTACTTACTTTGAATCTTTGTTTTTGTTCTTGCTTGTTTGCTTTCATTTTTGATTTCACATTTATTGCTGCTTCTTCTTTGCTTTTTTTTGTTTTCTTTTTTTTGTTTGTAGGTTAGTTTCACATGAAACTATGCGCGACACTTGAAACAAGTTGGGTAAAGTAAAAGAGGCCTTGTGCAACTATCACTACTTGGTTATATTTCATCCTACCTATGTGTGAACAACTTCTTACTTTTGGTCCATGATACTTCAATGGAAAATACATACTGATCGAAGTGAACCTTGGTGAAAACACAATGCTTGCACACTAACTAGTGTCGCCTACTCTAGTCAATTGTTTTTGGGTTAATCATTGGAAGCTAAGTCAAGTAGAGTAAGGTGAGGTTGGAAACCTTAACATGCACATCAGAGGTATATAATAAACTACTTCTCTGAAGGAAAAACCTATTCTGCTCTCAATAAATGAGGATCCCTCTTCCACCTCTGAAATGAATAAGTGTCGTGCACAGTTATGAAAATGAAAAATGAAAGGGTGAAAAGTGAAAAATTTCAAAAAAATGAAAAATGTATAAGGCGATAGAAGAGAAAGGCTTCCTGTGCAGAGCGGGGATGCGAGTAACTTCCCTGGGGTACTGAGTAGGCTCATTGGTAGTGGAGCAATGCTTGTGTTCCTATGTGACTCCATCGGGGTACTGTCCAGGCCTGCTGGCAGCAGAGCAACACCAAATATGAAACTAAGACTCTGACGACTATATTGCTTATGCACCAATATACCCGTCAACCCCAATCGAAAAAACTGTGTTGGATTGGCTTGGAATGTGTGTCAATCGACCAAGAGCATGGCAGATGCTACATCTTAATTAGGAAAGTGTGGAAACCAAGAAGAACTGAGAACTAAACAATAATTCCAGAGGTGTTAGACTTTCTTTTCATGAACAAGGTCCATTCAGAGGGCTGGAGTTCTACCATTGTGTCACCAAGTGTTGTAGCGGCTACAACGACCCTCCAAAATTTTTCCTTAGCTTCGTTTTGGTGCCTCCCTACCAACCATCCTCAGCAGCATATCTTGCATTTTCAAGCACACAAGCTTGAGTGGTTTTCTAGCAGATTGCTAGCCTGTACATGATAGCTTCTTGCATTCCCTGTACAAGTTGTTCCTCCAGACTTGGTCTAACTGCAAGCTAAGTTTCTCACTCAAGAAATTGCACAATTCTGGAGGGAAACCAAACTTCCATCTAGAGATTTCACAATCCTACCTATCAACCTTCATTGGGAAAGCTACGCAATCCAAGCCAGCAAGACTGTCCAGCCCAAAAGTTGCGCAGTTCTAGGCAAAAGTTAGCTTCTCAGCCCAGAAATTATGCATTCCCTCTGGGACAAGTAGCCTAACGTCTAGCAGAAATTGCGCAAATTCATCTAGACAACCTACTCAGGTTAGAAATTACAAGATGAAGTCAGATATGCTTCCATGAGAAAATTTCAAGGTCTGACCCAGGATAGCTACTCAACTCATAACTTGCGCAATCCCGGGAGATAGTCACCTATTCCTCTCACAACCCAGAATATGTGAAAGATTTCATCCCAGGCTTGTAGAACAATGCATGTGCCTTCAGGTTGACTGGTTCCCTCGAGGCCTAAGAAAAATTGATTTTCATGGATGGAATGCTTCTCCCAAGGAAGCATGCAAAGGCATCCCTTGATTTAGGGATTTATTTTTAGCATTTGGAGGTTACATGGAAGAATCATTTCATAAACCTCCCGCCAAGTGTCGCTTTTCCTAGATTTGTGGCATGTGCGTCACAACCTCGATTTTATCAAAACTCATCAACCAGACACTTTGAAGCTCATGCGTTACATCGACCTTACAATTCTAACATCCCACATTGTATCTATGAGTCATTGACACATTCAACTTAGTTGTCCAATGTAAGCCCTCTTTGCATGTCTTGTGTTGTGTTTCTGTCGCTTTTGTGTTTCACTTTGTGTCAATGATGTCTACTTGATTTCAGTGAATGTTTGGTTTCGTTTTAACATATTTTAGCTTGTAGAAGCATTGCTTCAATTTTCGTTCGCATCTCACTCATGTCGCATGCATGACACTATTTTTGCACAGATGATTGTCATTGTAGTGTCTCACTTCACACGCATGGATGCTTTCCCATTTTCCAAATGTTGCACTTGCTATTTTCCTATATGATCGCTCAATCTTGTTTTCACTCATCTCATCATGCATTCAAAATTCTCATACTTTCAGTCACTCGTCGGTTGGTCTGGGCTGCCTTGGCCTAGACAGTGCCTTGCCTGGCTATCACTACGCATTTCCGGAAGTGAACGCTCTACCTTTCCTCCAGAAATTGTGCAAGTCTAGCCCATCACTAACCTATAGGCTATCATTGCACAATTCTTGGAGTTAGTGTCCCACTGGCCCCATAAATTACATAGTGCAGTTTGCTGCTTGCATGTCACTGCTGACTGAAATTACACATTGTGTAGTTTCAGTCCTCAGCAAGCTAGGATGGACTGTGCATTGCATAGTTCTAGCAGTCAATTAGCCTCTTGACAACCTAGACTATGCCTTGCATAGCTTTTGTAGTCAATCTCCTGACCTCCCAGTGGAAATTGCAAAACCTTTGTGACAGTGACACCGATATGTTGCATGTTAGTCATCAAGTTTGTTTTTGTTTTTGACTGATAGATTGCTTGCCATGAGTGTTTCTATGTCTCCAGGAATCACAGGTGTTGGTTTGTTTCTCAGCAACACAAGTACAATGGCCTTCAGGAGAGTAGATTTCAAGGACACCGTTGAGAGCGCAACGGGGATTAAAACCAAGAAAGTGTTTATGAGCTTGCCTACCTATGAAAACATCAAGTTTTTTGTAGATAAGGACATCAATATAATATGGCAGCAACATAATAGCGAGTGGAACCATCAGTAGTAGTATAGGGCATCAGACCTGCATGTAATGAATGCAAGAGGAAGGCTCTTGACAACAGAAAGGCGGAACAAAGTTGGAAGCTCAAGTAGATCCACTTGTGATGAATGAAACTTTGGAGACTAAGGCTATGAGGTGAGGAGGCAACATGAAGATAGTGTAAAGGCAGAGAATAGAACAGAGAAGGAGTTGCATGTGTTGAAGTAGCAACTTAAGGGAGAGCAGGAGCTGCATAGACGAAAGAATGAGTTGCAACAAGAGCAGGTACAACAGGGGCCGCAACATGCACATACGGATGAAACTACACCCATACAAGTTATGGATCCATCCCAGGAGCCAGTATAAAGAAGACAATGTGAGTAGTACCATTGATCACATGCAAGGGAATTCTGCAACATGGATGTCATTGTGCGCACACATGTGATCCCACCCATTTGGCACGCTCACTGAGGCGAAGACAAGAAGCAAGTCCAACTGGAGCTGAACATGTATGTTGACAAGTTGATGCGCATGACCACTAGCACATGCTTGGAGATCAACGCAAACATTATGCATCAACATGTTGCTGGTCCAGTCACACCCATGACGACCATGCACATGCTATCAGACAAGTTGGATAGAGGATTCATATCAGTGTACCTGGAAGCAATGAAGGCAAGATTTTACTTCAACAAGATGTTGACATTAAGTGCACGGACACCATCATGGATGACCAAGTTTGGCATCAATTCACCGCCATCGACCATCATAAGGATGTCAGAGAGTTGGTCTGATCATAATGATCTGAGTGTAGTAATGTCTTGCATAGCGTGCTCAATCCATTTTGTCTCACATGAGTACATGTGTAGATTGTATGTAACTTCTTGTCAAGTGGAATTTCAAGTGTCGATAGTTGAATGTAACAGTCATAAAGTAGTTGAAGAGTCATGTGGATAGATGAACAGTCACAAAGGGGAATGTCAAGGGTCACCCCACCATTTTTTATAAATAGTCCCTCATAACTCATTGTATAGGCTTTCGGCCAACCAAGCTTCCAATAGGAGTATCTTAGAGAAAGATTGGACAATATTGTAATGAACCTTGGCTTCTCCACTGTGCAGAGCTAGTATATCACTTTGGAGGAACATGTGGTAGTCACTGTAACGTTTCTCTTTCGGAACTAGTGGTTGGTCCTTAATGTATTGTATGACTAAAAGTTACACTTCTTAATATAACATAGCCAAGATGTTTCATGAATATGTTGTATTGTATTTCAGCTATCTATTTACTCTAAATGATATATGTATCTGTTTTCTTATGCATGCATGTGTAGCTATTTTTTGTATATGTATGTATGAGTCTTACTTAAACGTGTTGTTGGTTTAACCATCACTTTAGATTCCTAGCTAGCTTGCCATCCATGTTGTGGTGCATCTTATCTCTTGTGTTCCCTTCTTAACTTCGTTCTATCACATGTTTCCAAGGGGCGCACTCACCTCACCCTTCATGTGTTAGAACCTCTCATGCACCTTCTTTGACTTGCCACATCTGTCACACCCTTGCTACCAATAGTGACATCTTACTTGCCTTTGTGCGAAATCGTGATCAAGGCGATACTGCACGACCCACTGCTGGGACTCCTACAATAAACAGCATGAGGTCTAGTTGGCACTTCTTACTAGGGAGATACCCTTACATGTTTGTGGGTCCAACACTATCAACAACCCGGTATTAAAGGACATTTCTTTGTATTATGATTATCTGTATATATGACATTAGGTTTCTACGCTTTTTAAGTCAGGAGTGCATTCTCTTAAGGCATGCTTCTTTCTACATTTTGGGAAAAAGATAGATAATTCAGAATTTTCATCTTTTTGCTTGTTTTGTACTTTAAGGGTATGTATATGTTCACTAAGACTCCCCAAACTATTAGTTTTAAATTTTTTAAGAAAATTGCCTATTTGATCCTTACTTGCTCTCCCAGATGCAGTTTTATTAATCCTAAACATAACAGGATCTCTTGGATTTTTCCCAGATCTTGCCTTTCCTATTGAAATGTGTGTGCATAACTCACAAATATCTACAAATGATAACAAATAAATATCTCCTTTACCCATCAGATTAAGGACTATCCACTGATCTCTGATAGATTTTAGTAAGAGAGCTTTCAAAGTTTCTTCATCTAGATTATGCATTTTAGCCCTTTTTACATTATAAGCAAAATATTTCAATGAAATCTTCAATAATTTCATCTTCCTTTTGGATATTTTCAAAGACTTCATATTTAAGATTATGAGTCTTACAATAATCCTTATATTTTTCTAAGAATGTAGTTTTCATTTCTTCCCATGTTCTTATAGAGTGTACTCCTAAGCCCATAAACCATTTTAATCCCACGTCCTTAAAAATGGCTGGAAATAGTTTCAAATTTTGAGTATCGATCAAGTAGTCACAATATCTACACAAAACATCAAAATCAAAGTGAAATGTTTCAGGATCCTCATTTCTTAATCCATGAAAATTAGGAAGGATGGAGGGTGAGATATTTTTCATTGTCGTTTTGGTATATTCATTGAGGATGGGAAATCCAAAAGGTTTTGGACCTCCTCTACCACCTCCTCTTCCTCTTCCTCCACCTCTTCCACCTCCTCTATTTCCTCCTCTTCCACCTCCAATCCTAGGTTGTTCACCATTTACATTATGTTCTTCCCCTTTCCCTTCTCCTGCCATTGTAGATTCCTCATAACTAATGTAAGGTTTTAAATATGGTTTTTCTAGTTTCCCTCTAACTCTTCTGCTTCTTCTATCAATGGAATGTTAAAATAGGTTTTTTCTTCCTCCTCTTCACTAGGAATTTCTAGTTCTTGTCATAGAAGTTGTTCTTAAGTTAAAGATAGAAACTTTACTTCTTCAGTGGGGGATGTAGGGTCTTCTTATTCTATTACAACTTGAGTTGAAGAATTTTATGAATCTTTAGGTTGGGTTTTAGATCTAGGTACCTCAGGAAGTCTATGTCTGCCTGCAATTTATGAAATATAGATTTTGGTGGATGATGTGGCACTACAAGGTCATGGTAGGGTGAGTGATGATGTTGGAATCGAACTCACACCTCTACCTACAAATCTACCTCTACAATCTCGTTCCCTGCGCATATCATTATTATTATTATTTTTAATGAAAAGAAAAGAAAAACATGTATATACACTTCCCCGACAATGGCACCAAAATGTTTGGTAATTTAATTGATGTTAAATTGCTTACATGAATTATCAACCAGGGATAGAAAATTGATGAAATGTATGTGCTAGAAGTCTTTTTCGCTCATGCAATTCCTATGTTAATTTTAAATATCAAAATACACATGTTTCTCTAAAGCTATGTAAGTAAAGAAATTGCTCATAATAATGGAACTAATTATATTTTTCTTTTTTTAAAATAAAATCACACTCACACTTTTCTTGAAATAAGATTAGTCACACAATTGCTTTAAAATGAAATCACTCTTGCTTATAAGTAAAATAACACTTTGCGAAAAAGTAAAATCACATTTTTTTAAATGAAAATAACACTTGCATTCAAATGGATTCACTCTTGCTTATAAACAAAATTACACCAACAATAAAATCACACTATAAAATAATCTTATTTAAGAAAAATAAAGATTATCTTTGCAAATGAAAATCCTATCTATATCAATAAAATGTACATATATGATTATAATATATGTTAAATCATAATCTTTCGATGTCCACTAGAAATATCACTTCTCTTCAACAATAAAAGGATTATATAAACCTGTTGTAAAACAATCTTAAACCTCTATCTAGCAATCAAAACTTAAATCATTAAACAAACTGATATAAATATGCAAGAAACATAAAATGAATTGCTAACTGTAAATAAAAGGGGAACTGTACTCTCCTACGATAAGCATATAGCATAATAACTCTTTCATGAAATGATCAACCACACTTTGAGATCACACAACAAGAAAATGGAATGAAACCGAGTTTGTATAGCGAAACAGAGTTTTTATAAAAAAAATTCAAGTTTGTCTCAGTTATGTCGAGAGGCATATTTATAAAATCCTTGCGCAATAAATGTTTTAGAGAATTACACCTATGCTGATAAACATTAGATATAATTAATTGTAAAACATAATATGTAGTGATCTCCTCGTGATTTTCTATCAACGCAACAAATCATGAGACAAACAATTTCTGTCTCACTAGCTTGATTTTCCTTTTATTGTTGTTGACTTATCCTTTGACCGAGATGTTAGATTTCCTTATTTATCAATCAAGCTTATGAAAATAGAAAAAAATCATTGTCCCAACTAATTTCTAACTACCCATATGCCCTGTTTCTCAGCCGAAGCTCTACATCCCATCGAACCTTCGACATAGCTACAGAAACATAAATAAGCTACAGAATCATTGTCATTCAATATATCAAGTAGATATTAAGTTAAATAATAAATACAAATGATATTTATGGAATATAAGATGATTATGTACCTGTTATGCTATCAACCTTGGAAACTGATACCCAAATTGTAGTTATGAAGATCAAAATGGGAGGAATGGAGTGAAAAAGCGTTGTAAAAAATAATCAATCATGGGGTTGAACAGAAACCTAACACAATCAATGTGAAAATTCTCAATTACTTGTGATATATTTGATGAAGCCATAGATGGGATAGTCCCTAGTAGGCCTAGTTGTTGATATAATTAAGTGAAATGGTAAAGGAAAAATTGTCAGATGGACAATAGACAATGATGTGTAGGTTTTAACCCCGTATAGAAATTACCTGCATACGAATTCCAAATCACAGAAAAATAAACAATGCGAGAGCATAACACATAAAAAACACATATGCACATGAATTTTCCCCGATCCCCAAGACGGGACTACCAGGCTTGATTTTTCATTTTATGTTCTTTCAATGTTACAATACAATATTAATACATGTCGGACCATCCAATACCATGGACCGAAAAACACATCGCGCCAAAAACCAGGACGAAAACCATCGCGTCCAAAAAACATGTGTGAAAATCATGCACAAAACCATAGGTGGGTCTGCCCAACATAACATAGGGTCCAAAACCAAAATTTTCCGGGGCGCTACCCCAGACCCCATAAAGTGGGGTTACGGGTACCCCTCAAACCCCCTGTTAACTATGTGGAAAGAATATAACACAACCCAACATGATGGCTCTTGCACGATGGTTCAAGAGGGAGATGGTCACCTCTCATTGAAGATAATCACTTTCTAATTTATGATGCTTATTTATTTCTTTACTTTTGTTTATACTTATGGATCTAATATTGTTTTGATCATTACTTATGCTTCCTACATATATATTTGAGTGTTTTGATGCTTCTAACTTCTTGATGAGATATGATAAGTCGATCCTTCATGAGGATCATGGCTAGTGTAGGAAGATAAGATATAGCATCGGAAAACAGGAATCTAATGAAAATGTGACAATGTGATACAAGATTCGTATGTAAAATAAGAAGTTACACAGGTATATAATATCTATAAGGTATGTATGGTGGTGTGTTTCAGTTTTAAATTGGATGGAAAGGTAAGCCCTAAGGTATGATGAGAATGTCTCTTTCACAAATGGATCATACATGCATACGAAATTAATTTGGATGCATTGTTCTTGTGATGAAATGACACACGTGACGTTGAACAAGTATCTTACATGATAAAATTCTTGATTCTATTAGGCTACTTAATGTTGATCTTTGCTATAGTGGTATACTTGATGTTTGGCTAACGTCTATAATTTTGTATATCTTGATCCCATAAAGAAGATTAGCACATTGATTCTAGTAGATGGTAACTTGATGCTATCTATTTGTGAAAAGGATGGTAGCCATGATGATAGAATTATAACAATGAGATTGATATTTAGTATCTTTTGTTGACCATGGTCATGCTTCGATGCACTTAATAATTATGGCATACGTAAAAATCAAATGCCTTAACATGATGGATTGTGTTATCAACAAGTGATGTTGTGATCATGTTTCTTGAAGTATGCTCCCATTAGTTATTTGACACTAACCATTGGTGAAATATTTAATTTATGATGTCATGGTGAAGCAGCTAATGCTAACATATATGACCATGATGGATATCTCAATATTGTCTAATTTTATGATCTAACATATCTGTTGATGCATGACCGTATTATAGACTAGTTGATGAGTTGATTGAAGATGATTGAAGTGGATTCCTATTTAGATATAAAATATCTCCATAAGATCCTTACTGCTATTACCATTACAATTATATGGATATTCTTTACTGTTGAAGTATGATTTCTGGGTGCAAACATAAAAACTTCTGACATTGTTAGTATGCAGCAAAAATCTAATCAATGGAGAGAGATTTTTTCCTTACCCTAACCCTCAGTCATGCGGAAGTGATTGTAGAATCTCAACTACACGCAGGAAGGTCTATGGGTGTTACTGTGCCTACTGGAAACGAAAATGATTTTTTTTAATGAAACCAGATGTTCACCTAAAGGATGTTAGTCCTATAGATGTTGAGTTCACAACAAAAATACCTGTCAATAGGAAAGTTTACTATAATATTAATGTATAGACTGAAATTGTGTTTGCAGGTCACCAGGACATGTATATAAATATGTCATTATGTTTGAAGGTTGTGCTACAAGAATTTTGACATGATAATGACTTAGGACATTTACTTGATGTTGAAAAATGTTTTAGGGCAATAGATCTCTCTATGATAACAAATTTGGATTTCACCTTATATCTAATTATTTGATTTGACGACTGATGGTTTATTCGATGTGGGCATAGTTACCTTCAGTGACTAATATTGGTATTGGATAATGGTTTTGTATTGGACTCCTCATTCTTAGAACATTGGTTGGAGCATTGACAGTTATGATTGAGTGTGAATTAATCTAAAAATGATTCGGTGGAACTTGCATAACTTATTCTTGGTGTATGCATTTTCATCTAGTGACATATTATGATCACGAGGATGACTTGATGAGAGCTCTTCCTATCACATAGTCTAATTTAAGAATTTGATACAATGATATTCATGAGTTTGATATTAGTTTTGATTTGACAACAATAATTTATGTAAGGCTAAGTATATTGCTTTGGTAAAGTGTTATGCTTGAAGAAATCTTTGTGTAAAGCAAGCTCCCTAATCTAGATATGTCCTCATTGACAATTATCTGGTGAAGCCAAGATGATGTCTTGATCCAAAGCTCTATCTAAAAAGGGTCCCAGGTATGACTTTGATTTTTTTTATATGCTAATGATCTACTTTTGATAGGTAATGAGCCCCTGATGATCAAAGTAAGAGGGAGATGAATTTTGAATCTCGAAATACTGAATCATGGCATGATGTATTGATTTATAAAGTTGGAAAATAAAATGTATATTGTGAAGCTATTGAAGAATTGTTGCAAAGTGGAAATAAAAATCCTTGGACACTCGAATTGAATTTCGAGAAATTGTAAGGATATATTGTTGACCTTGACATGAAAACCAAAAAATAATTAAAGCATTAGTGTTCTATTTGAATATTCGTTCATATACATGTATTTTTTTCATAGAACCTAATTTGATTCATGATTGATTCACTTCATACACATAGAGTTGCCACTGAGTACCCTTCCAGATACTTGCATGGGACAATCAATTTTGTTGTCAGATATTCATTATACAATATGTGACTGCATTGATATACTGATGATGTTTGGGATTATTATTGATGAGCCTATTTGGATGCTACCTTAGTATGAGATCTGGCATGATGCCTTGATGACAGGTCCGTAGCACGACCGAGGTTGAATACAATGTTGCTAGCATGGCAAGCTATGTGACATGAGAAAATTCCTTTGAGAGTCATACGAGAAAGATCTAGAAATTACATGGATATATTATGATGAAAAAGAGTGGGAACCAATTGGTAGAGAAACTTGCATACATATAGGACTCAGATACCTTCATATATTGGGACAATATTGATGATTGTGGTTGGCACCTCCTTGAGAGGGAGGATGACTATGGTATCCTTTTTGTGAT
>APFE030914880.1:0-24661 GCA_000404065.3 Pinus taeda | reverse complement strand
GAGGCCTCAACATTTATACATCACGAGGGCCCTAACTGGCCTCCTCAATCTGTGGAACTCGGCTGTCCAAACTGTGAGTTAGATAGTCCCTTCCAAAATCTGCTTGGCTGCCTTCTAGATTCGGTTTTGGTGGTCTTTGGAGCTCAGAGTTGGGGGTGAAGATCCCGAGGAAGGGTTATTTAATGCCATAGACAACCCCCCTACGAATCCTCACCTCAGGCTTGGCTGTTTTTTAGCCCATGATTGCTCGGTTTTGCTCCAACATGTGTCAAAAACCCTGAAATAAGCACGTGTTAGCCACCTAGGAAGAGTGACTACCCTTATTTGTACAAATGATAGAAACATACTGAAAATAATTCATAAGCTATGGAAAATGAAGGATTTGAACAAGGACTGAACAAGGATAATTAGGCCAAATGAGCCCAACAAGTTACCAATTTTGGCGCTCATCAACACCCTCAAAACTTTTTCTTGAACATTTATCTTTAGGAGAAGAGCATCAAGGATCTTTAATAACTTCCAACCTTCTACCATCCATGCTAATTCCACTCAATGATATTCTCCAGTGTTTCCACTACTCTATTGCTCAAGAGGACCTAAAGATCCACCAAGGAAGGATCTGACTCTAGTGGCTAAATTCACATTACGCAATAAGAGAATACTTTGATGGTGGCTCCATTTCGTGGGATCTTGTTTAAATTGTTGATGATGGAATATCCCTAGAGGAGTTTATCATGCGCCATATACGGAAACTGAATCTAGGGGCACATGGTCATCCTGAACACTAAGATGTGATAGATACTTAGCCTAGATCACCTTGGACCACCACTAACTTGGGATAGTACTTGAAATCCAATAACGTTTTTCTCCTATTTCCATATCTGGAATTCCTTGGTCCCTCATGCCCAAACCTCCATGTTTATTTGGGGCTCTCACTGTTTTCCAATCTAGTAAGTGGTATTTCTTTGTATCTTTTTTACCTCGTTCACACATGAATTTTGTATACATACCCATTTGATGAATAACTTGGGATCTTCCAGAGAAGTTAAATCATATAAAGGGATTGTTAATAGCACTGATTTTACAAGGACTTCTCTTCCTACGTTATTGAGCCAAGTCCCACCCGAGTTTACAATTTTTATTTTCGTTTTATCCTTGACTTTTTGCAAGGAATAGAGAGCAGCATAGCCCAGGAATATTGAATTCCTAAGTAATTAATGTCTTTACAAAGTCTGATAGCTTTAAATCCTAGAATTTCTTCAATATTTTTCTCTTTTAGCCTTTAGATATTCCAAACGTATATGTGGTTTTTTCTATCATTGACGGCTCCCCCAAATTACTTGAGAAATCTGTCGAGAATGTTTTTGAAGCACCTAGACATAGTGATAGAGGCACCACCGATTAATACCACCTATACCTTTTATTCCCTCCCATAATCAAATTCCCGAAATGCTAAGATAGGCATTTTATTCTCCAAAGCTTTTCTCATATCATCAATCATTATTATATATAGTAAGGGTGGAAGGGGGCACACTTGATGGAGGCCTCTAAAAACTTTGAAAAAGCTAGCAACCCTACGATTCACCATCGGAGAAATCCTAGGAGAAGGTTTATCCTTCTTATAAAGTTTTATGTCTTCTTCTTATAAAGGTTTATCCTTCTTATAAAGGTTTATCCTTCCTCGCTAGTTGGAGTCAAGAGCCTATTGGATAAGTGTGATATTGTCAAATATTTGTCCACTAGAGACAAAAACCCCTTGGTTTTTAGAGATTAAGAGGGGAAATAATGACTTGAGATGACATGCTATTAGCTTCAAAAAGATCTTATAAGAGACAATGAAAAGGGACATCAAATGAAATCTAGACAATGACTACAGATTTGATTATTTAGGGATTAAAGCCAGAAACGTAGAGTTTATGCTTCCCCCTATAATACATCATTTAAATGTGTATCTCTGGAGCCTTCATAGGTTCTTCTTAATAAAATACCGCAAGGAATGAAAAAATCTCATCTAGAAACCATCAAGACCCAATGCCTTATCACAGGAAAAGGAGAAGATCACTTTTTAGATTTCCTCCCCTATCATAGGTGTAGTCAGAGAATGATTCCCATAGTACATCATTTAAATGTGTATCCCACCAGCCTGCATAGGTCCTTCTTAATAACATCCTAGAATGAATGGAAAAAACTCGTTGAAAAACCATTCAGACTCGACGCCTTATTAATGGGTAGGAGAAGATTACTTTTTAGATTTCCTCCTCCATCAGAGGAGCAGTTAGAGAGAAATTCCATTCCTCTGACACTAAGTGGGGAAATACCTCGAGGAATAAGTATTCACTGTCTAATCCCCATGTATGATACTTAGTGTATAGATATTTTTAGTGCTCTGCAATGACTCTTTTAATTTCTACAAACGTATTGATGATCTTGCCCCCATGAATAATATGAGTAATATTGTTTTTCGATTCTCTAAACTTGGCTTGTTATTGAAAGAACTTAGTATGCCTATCCCATGCCTTAAGCTAGATATTTCTTGATTTTAGTCTCTAGTACTCCTCTTCCTTTCTAAGAGTTGTGTGTAGGCTATTGAAAATTTTGGCTTCCTTTTGTATATCTAATTCCTCAATCGGAATGGTTTCCATTCTCCATCAGTTTGCTTCCAGGTTTTTCTTCATATTTTGTGATGTTGAACAATCTTTCTAATTTTTGCTCCTTCAGCCAAGTTTTGATGTCTTCTTTCAACCTATGAATCTTATCCCCCTAGATAGAAATTGGGTTTCCATCAATCCAAACTCACTAGGAGATGGTGATCGTCTCAAAGAAGTTAGGAGTTTACATCCATTAGGGATAGTAATGAAATGGGATAGTGCCCAAATCCAAGGATAGGGAGATGTCGAGTCGAATCTGCTGATGGCCTGATCCAGCCCATGAGACGATGGAGGATTTAATTCTATAATTCAGAGTCAGGATACTTTCAGTAGCAAGGAAGCGATCCAAATGGTTGACTCTATGATTTTGACCCACTCTTTTGTTAGTCCACGTGTATAGGAATTTTTTAGGTTTGACATCATATAGGTTCAAGCCTAGGATGAGGTCCTCCATGTATTCCTTCTAGGCATCATGAATTATGGAGCCCCATCTTTTTTTGACAAATCCCATTGTGGTATTGAATTCTCCCTGAATAATGCAGTTATTCCTGAACTTAATGGTCTCCATCTCCACCACGGAGTTCCAACACTCTTTATTTTCCCAAAATTAGATGGGAATGTACACATTTATCGCTATGAAGAGTTGTTTTTCCTCAATAATATTATTAACAATTGCTATTGCGTGGGTCATTCTTAGAGTACTTACCATATTTAGCTTTGTCTGATTCCATAACATAGAAATCCCTCTAGATGTTCCTCTTAAATTGAATGTTTCCATCTTGCTATTCTTCCAAAATTTATGTTTGATAGAGATGATAGACTCCTCATCCATCTTTGTTTCCTGTACAAGGGTGACTTCTCATCTTTATTTATTGATAAGGGATTTTGCTTCTATGATTATTTTTACTCAACCAAGACCCTGAAAATTCCAAGGTATAGTATTCATTAATAAACTTTTGGGACTCCCCACCCCCTTACTAGGGCCTGTGTTGTTTCCTTCCCAACCCCCCCTCCCACACCTCTTTTTTTTCTTGCATTTGCTAGCTAACGTGGAATAGTTTTATGGACTCCTAACTATTTCTCTTTTCATTTTTTCCCTTATGAGTTCATTATTTTTTTCATCAAATTTTCTTCTTTTTTCTGACATGTTACTTCTGCCTTGTTCCCTTTGATCTTTCGTTAGTTGAGCTATATTACGCAACAAGTCCCTTACCTTGAGAGGGGGCCATGAATCCCTCTACTTCCTCTTGTTCATATGAATAATTTTTGGAACTATTGTTAGTGTGAGGACTTGAAGTAGACATGTTGTGCCCTTTAGGGTTTGGTCCTTTGCGATAGAATCAAGGAAAAAGCCCCTAGAAATAAGGGTACAGGCTAGGTGAGATTTGAACCAACAACCACACCCATAATGCCCAATATTCCAAAGCTTTTCTCATATTCAAAACTGGGTCCTACCCAAACCGACAAGCTCTGAGAGGGCACCAATTCCACTCACAAGTCAGCCTGAACTGAATCTAGGTTGCTAATGAGAGGAGGAAGCTTTGAGGAGTTGTGATGCTTAACCTGCTTCCAGAGCTTCTCTATGGATCCTCCACTTTTAGGGGAGATTTATGTAAAGTGTCCATATTCATGGCACAACTTGCACTTGAAGGGTAACTTATCATAATCGACGTCTTACAAATGCCCCAAACTATCCATATAGAGGTTGATTGCTGTCGGTTGACCCTTTTTAAATCCACCTCTACACATATCCGAGCATAGCAAAAAAAACCATATTCAAGCTCATAACAATTAATATACCTCCCCAAAGGGTTCCCAATAAGCCAAAAAATCACATCATTCCAGCAATGTAGGAAGAGGTAAGCTAGTTTCACCTAGGCGAGAATTGAAGATGGAAGATCGTAATGAGTGTTGAAACTAGGACTCCATCGATCCAGATAGAGCCCTTGGACAGCTGTAAAATATGGATTGCTACTGAATGCCAAGTCGTGATCTAGACGATTCTCAAAATAAATTTTGTAGAAACCCTTGCCATAGATAGAGGAAATAAAGGCACCCTTCATCATAGGATTCTAGTTCTTTGCAATCAACACCTTAACTATATGAGTGGAGGGCTAGAGGCCCATGAACTGCTCAATAAGGCCTGTTTTTACCAACTGTAGAGCCCTAGAGTGGGCTTGAGGTCCACATATTTCAATCTTAAGGATCTCATAAGCCTTCTTCACAAAATTAGAATCCCCATACTTTCTGAACTTAGGGGTAGATCCACTAGAGTATTGGAACTTTCAATTTATGCCTGGAATGACACTTATGGAGGATGTGAAAACATAGTCTCTGACCTAGGAGTTGAAATTTTAGAAGACTACATAGAACAGGATAATGTCACACCAAGGTAGAGGTAGCGATGGGAGAGGAAAGGGGACATGCTTGATAAGGTAGAGACAAACTGCAGGAACCCAGCCACTAGCCAAATGATAAGAACAATGCCAACCCAATAAGAGGTTGAGACGAAGCAGCGGACAAACTAGGGAAATAGGAAAAGTTGAATTAAATTGCAACACACACAGCCAACAGGGAACCACCGGCATGAGACAGAGGGGCCAAGCTTACTAGAGGGGCATAGACCCACCACATGGAACTAGCGAACAAGATTAGTAGACCAGCAACCATTAGCTGAAGCTGCTATGGGATGTAGAATCGTGATCTCAATCCTAAAACATGCATCCAATTTAGTCTATCTTTAGTTATCCTTCACTACATTATTTATTTTCAAACATAAGGTTGTGCTAGTCAGCTGAGTCAACTAGCTCCTCCAACATCTCCCCCACCCTCAAATATATGACAAGCGAAGAGTGGAGAATGTCACGAATGTTGGCCTTTTCTAAGAAATAAGTATGGGAATTTTTTTGGTCTCTCATCTTGGTACACTTGAGGTAGGATTGAAATTAATTTTCCCATGTATGTTCCTCAACCTTCACCTATTTTATGTTATGTATGTCTATTCCCAATTCTATTTTGTCAGAGAGGTCAAATATTGTTTTAGTTAAGGGTTCGACTATAATCTCTTCTTCATCACACCCGACCTTTGATTTTTTTATGGAGAAAACATATCAAAATTCTTATTTTTTGATGTAATCAAGAAGCTCAAAGTAACAAAAAACAATTTTAGGTATAAGAGGGATATCATCCAAGGTGTAGAGGGTATCAACTGAAATTTAAAGCAGTATTTTCAGTAAATCGGTGACCTCTATGATTTTTATAGAAGTGGAATTAATTGTTTTGTCATTATTTCTTGATTGATACCCTCCAAATTGTCTCCTCAATTGTCACCATACATGTGCATGCCTTTTACTCATCACTTTTCCTGCATAGTGGATAGTAATTGTGAAAAAAAAATTAAATAACCTCTACTGATCATTTGACGATAGTGGTATGTGAGGAACATGTAACTTATTAGAAAGAGACAACCACAATTCATTACTTTGGCTGATGGTTCCCTCTACTTTTCTTTTGCGATATATTCTATCACAACTATATTTCAAGTTGTAAGACATGAGTGCTTTTCTGGAGCTACATGCAAATGAAGAGTCAATGCTTCCTTTGTAGTTAATTGAACTATCAAATCATACTTGATTTGCTTGTTCTGCGAGATTCTTCTTTCATGATCTAAGTCAGTTCTTCCCTTATATTCTATATGTTGTTCCTCTTTATAATATTTTCATTCCAAACACTATTTCTCCCTAAAGAGATTATGAATATTGGGCTCCCACCCCATAATGTTGTTTTAATCTAGTTACCTAAGTAATTGTTCCAATTGCTTTTCGTATTGAACCAACAATTATGTTAGTGATATATATAATGACTTTATAATTAATTTTGATTGAATTATTTTTGAAATGAAAAAAAAAAAATGAATAACTAAATAAAATTTAATTAGCTTTATTTTTTTTAATAGTTTAGTTCTTTACATATTAATTGGTTACATTTTTCATCCACAGTCCTATGGCTAACCCATGTTAAATATTACTAAGAAATATATCTCTTAAGACATGCATCATTAACAAGTGATTTGAAAAGATGCCCTTAGAAAGTCTTCAATTTTATAACTCTTGAAGGTTTGATGTCCTCAACAACGAATGGTCCTAACCACGCAATTTCAAGCTTCTTCGTCTTGCCTGTAACTTTAATGTCATATAGTATTATGAGATTACCAACTTGAAATTTTTTAGCCTGAAGGTTCCTATCATACGATTTTTTTTTATGTTTCATGTTGACCCGTTGATGGTGAAGGGTGAAAAGTCAATCTTCCTCTAGTTGGTGTAATTTTTTGAGTTGCTCCATTTGTAACTTTGTATTATATTTTAGTATAGTCAACACGCTCTTTGGGTTTGATGAATAATGAAATAGTACAATTGCTTCTTGACCAAATTAAGTTTAAATGATGTTGTTCATGTTGGTCATTTATACGTTGTACAATAAGCTCATAGAATAGTTGGATCCTTATAATCTGATTCATCGCTATCGACATTACATATTTTCATTAAACCTTCACTTAATGTTTTGTTAAACGAGTCCACAACACATTTATCTTGTGGGTGTATGAAGTGGTCTTATGGTGTTCAATCATAAATTTCTTTTTTAGTGCTTGGATTGTACCATTTATAAAATGGGTTCCTCTATCACTAATAATAACTAAATGAAAGCCAAATTGTGTTACTAATTTTTTATATATCAATTTTGTTGCAACTCCTTTAGTGCAAGACTTGACTGAATCAACTACTACACACTTCATTATATACTAGTATGCAATTATTATATATTTCTGTGATGTCCTCTTACCACTTTTGGGAAATGGGCTCACAAATTCGATCGCCCATATCTCAAAATTTAGTGAAGCAATAATTGGGTGCAATGGAATTTGGTGTTTCGAAGAAGGATGACTTGTTCCTTGAAATATACCACATTTTTTTACATAGTTTTGACAATCACATAATAGTATTAGCCACCAGTGTCCTTATTGCATTATCTTTCATGCAATAGTTTCTCCTTAATAGTGTACTTTATCTCCCCCATTGTGTGCTTTGATAATGATATATTCCCTCTCATGTTACAAATCACATCTGCAAAGTATTTCAATGATTCCCAACTTATATAATTAATTTATATGGTTTAGGTTTTATAACAAGTTCCTATTTCTTCTTCTCTAATAAACCGTTAGGTGCTTTCGTGGTATGTAAGGGTTCTACAATTTTAACAAGTTGAAATGGAATTGCTTCAATTTTGAGTATATGTGTATTTGAAAGGTCATCATCCATATCATTTGTTTCCTCACAAGCCTCAATTCATGATACATGGTTAGGCACGATAACATGTTTTATTGTTCATACAATAACTTTGAATTTTAGTTCTTTGAATAATAATAACTATCGACATATTTAACCTTAATGAACTGGTTTGTTGCCAAGGTATTTAAACACAATGTGATCAATGTGAAATATGAATGGGTTGGCCAAAAAGTAGTGTCAAATTTTTTTGAATGTGAAAATCATAGCTATAGAATCACATTTTTTATGGTTTAGTTTCATTCAGATTTGTTAGGTGTTCTATTGGCATAGGAATTTGGATGGTATATTAGTTCCTCATCGAGTTGTGCTAATACTACTTTGACTACAACATTTGATGCACCAAAGAGTATGTGATATTATTTGGACCAATCAGGAAACTTAGTAATTGGAGCTTCAACTAATTCATTTTTTAATAATTGGAATGAATCATCACATTCATTAGAAAAAATTAAAGGAACATCTTTCAATAGAATATCGTTGATTGTAAATGTGATGCTAGAATAATTTCGAATGAATTTTCTATAATATTCTACATGAACTAAACATATATTTCTTGAATTTGATTTACAAAGAGGCTTGAAATCTAATATTACCTTCATTTTCACCATATCTACTTTGATCCCTTCCTTTGAAACTGCATAGCCCAACAATATTCTACTAGCTCTTGCCAATATGTATTTTTTTATATTCAAGGATAGATGTATTTGATGAAATTGCTCAAGAATTAATCTTAGCCATTGAATATGATGTTTTAGTAATGTGTACACTATCAAATTATAGAATTAACTACCACTTGAAAGTTAAAACATCCTTCGTGAAATATCAAGGCTCACCAATTACAACTCATTTTCTCGAGTTGGCATCAAATTCAATAGAATATTTCTTAATAAAGAGGGTGTGGGAGCCCCAAAACTATCTTATCTTTTAATAGTTTCTAAGCATCCTCCTCTAAAAAGGTGATTTAACTCATACATCATTTTACTAAGATCATACATCTAGGGGCCTATCCTAGGGATTATATATATAAAAAAAGTATTCTATCTAAAAATGACAATGGATGCTCACTTATTTACAAGACTTCTAGTAATGGTCAAATTCTCCATTCATGTACGTCATTCAGTTCGATAGATTTACCTAGTGTTGGGAAAAATTCCTTTAAATTCCTCTTGAAATATTTCCATTTATTTCTTCGGGTGTAACCAATAGTTGTACTGAATGAAGGACTTGGAGAGGCAGGGAGAATTCCATTAGTAAGAATATCCAATGTGAGAAAACTACATATAAAATTGGTATGTAGGTAAATGGTAGAGAAAAATGTAAAAGATCTATAGGGGAGTAAAGAGCATGAGAATGTGAGGAGACAAATATAAGTACCTCTAGAGTGGATATTAGAGAATGTGAATCGGTAAGAGATATGGATGTTAAATAGGGACAAAAGATGTTAAGGAAGACAAAATGCAAGGAGGGGTCCATGTTGAAGGGAATGGTAGCCTTCCAAAGAGAATTTTGCTTATCAACCAAAACCTATATGATTGTCCCCTTGGGAAAACACTCCAAATTTATAACATCAAATGGAACCATGGATGTTAGGTTCCCTCTAGGATATTTTTAGGGGCAACATGCCTGCATTGTTAGAGAAGTATGAGGCGACCTCCAAATTTGAATCCCCTCGAGGTGATCAACTGAATAATCACCTACACCCTCTAACATAATACAAGTTTCAATATGTGATGGTATAAACATTGAGATATAGGAGACAAATGGTGTAATACTTTTGATATTTTGGCCCTAAAACCCGTATCATATCGAAAGCCATATCAAAAACCCTTGAGCCCTAAAAAAAATATTTAGATTTAGTCTTTGATTAATATATAGTGATGAGAAAATTTGTAACTATTTTTATTGGCACACTCTTACTAATTAACTAAATGACTCTTTTGGAAATCTTGAAACATGGTTTCGAGCAAGATTATGGTTGATTTTTACTTGAATTGCACTTTGAATGCATAAATCGATTTACTACCCTAAAAAGCCTGTGAAACACTTTGCATGTTAAACAACTTAACATATGATTCTTAGGTATATCTATTGGATTTTTGATAGAATTGAATAGAAATGTGCCTTTAAATGGGCCATTTCATTTATTTATTACACTATACATATTTTATTAGTGTTTTCTAATTAACTAATGAAATGGTTTTTTTTTATGGAATATGGAAATACAAATTCAAGCAAGATTGTTATTTCTTGTTATTTAAAATGTAACATTGAAAGCGTAAATGGATTCAACACCATAAAAAGTTATGAGGTACTCCAGCTTTACAAATTATATATTCTAAACTTATGATTCTTAGAAACCTCTACTATATTGTGGGTAAAATCAACAAGAAAAAATGATCAAGAAATTACGATTTAGTTTACTAGCTAGACTACATATATATATTCATTATAATTTTATTTATTTATATGTAGTTATATAACATATAATGGTCTCTTTAAGCACAAACAAACAAATAATAATTATAATTTAATCAAATGTTTTATAGATGAAAATAAAAATATTAATATAATAGAAAAACTAATATTAATTTGTCATTTCAAAATTTATTTTTTATAATTATTTTTTAAAACATATAACTAAATATTTTAAAGGTGTAGTCAAACTTATTGACACAATAGTATTTGTCAATAGTACAATTTCAAATAAAATATTCTTATTTTTTTATTTAAAATACATCTTCCAATGTATAAATTGATTTGACAATTGATTCCATCTTTGAAAAACCTTTTGAAACACTCAAATTCTATAGATTAAAATACATAAATTCTAAGTTTTAACAAAAACTCTCTCAACTTTTAATTGAAATTAATTAGAAAAAATATTGTAGAAAAAGATAATTTAACTTATTAATTAAATTAAAAGTGTTAAACCAAAAATCTTAAAAAATACAAAAAAAATTAAAAAAATTTAAATTATCAAATTTAAACATCATTTATATAGCCTATTATCCATTTACTATTTTTTGGAACAGTTTAAGATATAACCATTACTTAAGATTAAAAAATGTTAAAATAATTATATTTATAATTGTTATTTATTATAAAAATTAGTATATTATTATTAATTATTAATAAACCTATTTAAATTACCGTTATAATACTATTGAATAATTAAACTAAAAATTTTCCATTACCTTTTAAATCTAAAAAATCTCAAACGTTTAAAATATTATTTTAGCTTTGAATATTATATTAGTATTCAAAATCCATGTTCCCAATGCCCTCCCAAGTGTAACGACACTAAATATTTTATGTTTTAGAGTTAAAATATTTAGGGTTTATAATAGAAGTTGGATAAGATTATTTTATTCCAATTAAATTATATTTTAATTTTGAGGGGTTTAGATTGTTGAAATTTTATAAATTAAATTAGAGGTTTCAACGAATTTGATGGAAAATGTGTTTGAAAAACTCTCAAAAAGACAAAGTTTTCAAAATATAAAACAATTGAACCACAATGTTATAATGATCCATACCTTTACATAATGACATTTAAGTTTCCATGCCTTAAACATATAGAAATATCTCCATATATAGAATATCATGAATATGCTATCAAAATAGTTTGGACATTAGCTTTTCAAATATCTAACACACATTTATATAGTTAGGTAATGTGAGTCACACACATCAGTAACTACGGTGGTCATCTAAGTTCTAGGGCACACCAACCCTTAGCATGACTAAATTTTTGTTAATAAAAATAACAAGTTCATGAGAGAAAATCTTCCTTAACGAACACTATACCCTTTCAGATATATTTCCTAAAATTCCTTAAATTTATAATAATTTTATGTTTATAATAAAAAACTACAAATTTCCAAAAAATATAATTATTTGTCCAAAATTTATATAAAGAATATTAATAATTAAATTTAATAGGTAAATAATAAAATTATTAATGATAGAAATTTTAATTACATTTGAAAGTCTTATTATTCCCGTATAATTATATTTTATATATAATATATATCTTGCTATATATATATATAATATATATATACTATCTCGTATCTAACACGCTATATATCATTAACCCAATTATTAATTTATATAGATACGACTATATTATATAATATATATATATTATTTTTAACATTGAATTCAACCTTAATTATATATTTTATGCCCTCCTAAATTAGTTTTTTAAAATTTATTACCATGCTTCAACATAATTTGAAAAATCTCTATATTAGCTTTAAGTTTAAAAACTTTATTATACTTGTATCATTGTAGTAAATAAGTACTTAACTATGTGAATATACTTTTAAATATATTAATAACAATTACAATTTATTAATTATTAATTAAATATTAATGATAAAGTGAAAATATATAGTAGTTTATATGTTAAAATTGCATAGAAAATTACTACTAAAAACTAGAAATTTCAAAGCGATGAACTAGTAGAGTGAATAAAGGACCAAAATACCTAAGCTAATCAACTGAAAATGTTGTGGGGTAAATTTTGTTATTAAGAATAATGTTATTATGAATCAATCCAAGTTGAATCAACTAGAAATAGCTTCATGAACACGTGCTAAAATTGAGGAAAATATTACTACTATTTTGCTACATGATACTTCTAGAAATCCCAAAACTGTGAACTAGTAAACTAATCCAAGTAGCTCAATGATGAATATGATTTTGAAATGTTGTTCTAAGGATGTATATGCTCGCTTGATGTGCCTTGACCCATGTTCAACATTAATTATCCAAGCAAATCCCTACATTGCTGGCCCTTTCGGCATCAATCCGCATAGCGTGGACTGAAGTCTCACAAGAAGCAGTATGGGGGGATGCAGGGATCAAGTTTTTGCAACCTGAGATGGTAGTGATGTCACTTTATGCCATAAATCTTACTTCATGCACATCTATAAGATTTTTAGGGCTTATCGATATACCTTTATGATTCGTCTTTGAGACCTTTGCGAAGGTCTGCGATCATCCTTCACGTACCCTAAGGAAAGTTAGACACTTATGCACCTCTATAATTTCTCTTACTGTTGTATTTACCGATATTAGATTAAGTAGTGGATAACTTCACCATACATTATGATTATCTTTGCAAAAACATATATTCTCACTTGTGTTCATATAACAAACTAAAACACATAGATTCGCGCATCAATACAACATTAAATCATAAACCCAATATTCAACATAACATAATTGCATGCATTCATAATAGAAGTAAAATAGCTCATACACAAGTAATTCCAAAAAAAATCTCTTCATTGATGTTGAGATCTCTTTTGCACACTCTAACTACCCTGTGCACGTAGTTATAGGGGTCCACACACTCAGTTGTAGAATTCTACCTTAGGCCTTTGCGCACACAACTACAAAGCCTCTATCCTATGCTAAGATTCTTTGCTCTTAGCTCTTACAAACCCATTCGCTTCATCAACATCAGATATGAACTAAATATTTCCTTAGACTCTTCTAAGACTTCCCTTTTTATACAATGCCATAGTCCCGAGGCCAAGGGTGGATCTCATCAAGCTTATGCAAGTTACTAACCCTAGGGAGCCCACTCCCAATAGACCCCCAACACAAATCTGGTGGCTTGCCCCCAACTCACTCTATTGGCATAGAGATATTATCACAAAGGCCTACCGACTCCACCTATACTACTAAAACCTCACTGGTACACTACGTCACTACTTGCTTAACCTGCTCAACCAGCTGCTCCATCACTAGTCCTATGTTATTTGCCCATATTTTCTGCTATGTTGCTTGCATACTAGCCAATTTTCCTTTGATGGAGGCCTTGAGCACATAGGCTTCATATAACGAAGGCCCCAATGTGACCTTTAGTATTTCCTCCTTGCACTGTGCTGCGTCTACCTGTTCCTTCAGTGCCTGTGCTTCCTGCAACTTTGCCAATCTCTGTGTGATGGAGACGGTGCACATCGCTTTGACCACATCATATCTTTGATGTAGTTCCATTAATTTTGTTTCTAGCCATTGTATCTTGCGATATTCTTGTAGGATGTTAACTATTTCGAGTGACTGCTGCAAGAACGAAGTGCACCCCTTCACTGTGGCATCTACTACAGTAGATTCATCCTTGACAACTGCCTCACATTGCTCTCTGACTTTTGGTGGAGTTGAAGGCTAGGCCCTCAATTGGAGCTCCATGACCTTAAGGTTCATCTCAAACTGAACCTTATCCAACTTCGTCCTTACGTCGAGCACTCTTGCAGTGAGCATGCGAATTCTTGCATTGACTGGTGCATATTATGGGATATTTACCTCTGTAATGGTTCTCAACTATCAGCTATTGTGGCTGTGGTTCCCTCATTCTTCTCTGTGATATTCTTAAGGTGATTAAGCATGGACATCTTCTCAAGAAACATTTGGGCATTGTTGACCTTCTTCTTGATCTAGGAGGATCTCGTCAGATCAGTTACACAGGTTTAGTTTCATTGTCAGCCTTCTATCCAGTGTCATTCAATTTCGACAATGTTGTTTATGGTTCAGGTTGATCCAATGCTGTCAATGGTTTTCATGGTGATATGGTTTGGAATTTGGTTATCGACATGTTGGTTGTTGTTAGTTCTGCTACAATTTGGACGTCAACATGGGGTTGTCGTCTGCCTTCATAGGATTTTGTTGTCAACATGTTAGTTCTCGTCAATTCTACCTTTCAGGGTTCTGTTTTTCATCATGTGACATTCGTCACATATGTCACCTTTTGACAATTTGGTGTAAATGGGTTTTTTTTAACACAAAATGATTTGAGAGCTAAAATCTGAAACTATGTTAAGCCCTAACCTATACCTACATCAAACATTACAAATGTAATGCATTTTAGAAGTCATTAACCCTAAGTGTTAAACCCTAACCATACATTAAATACCATAAATCTATTGTAAAAAACATTACAATAGAAATTGAAGACCATTACCCTAAGTCCTAAAACCCTCTTGGGCTATTTGAATTATATCGACATCATTGTAAAACATTACAAAACTATTATAACAGTTATAACTATGGAGAAGACCGTGTCAGAGACTATAGTAATGTGATCATTGTGTAAGTCGTCGGGGTTAGCTCTTGGAGTTAACCGCACTTGGCTCTAAACCGCAGTTGGCCTGTGAGCAGAGGGAATAAACCGTTGGGCTTGGATTTAACCACAGAGTGACTACAGATGTGCTTTGGCATGTGAATGGAGGATAACCATCAGGGTTACATATTACAATTAACCGTAACCACATCAGGATAAGCATGTGAACATAGCGGAGGGTAACATCAACATCTCAGCGATAGTTAACACACAGGAACCGATGCCTAGAAAATTGCATTGGACTTATACATGTTCACATGGTAGACTGCAACTTTCAGGATTGAATTCAAAGGTGGTGGCATGTGACAGGACCAAAACCAAACCACCTATTCACATGCGGGTAGTCAACCTCCTCCGTCTAGTCAGCAAACCGTCAATAGTTTGTTTTAAAATAAAGTTTATTTGTGGGTTTTTGTTGTAGTTTTGGTGCAAACTAATGTGATGACCATGTCACTAGCCACTAAGGTGTTGCCTAGTGATTCGAATGAGACCATCATCTTGCATTGATGACAATCCTAGCTTAGAAGTGCTCAAATGTATTTGAAAACCTTTAAATGCACCTTTTTATGCATGAGGAAGATATTGGTGATTTTGAGTTTTAGAGTGTAGATTCCAGAGGATATAGTCGATTTTCTTTTCAGTGTAATAGGGGCATCGGGAGTTCCAATTGGAAACTGAGGCAAGATTTGGAAAGATGGTTTTGAGATTTTTGAAGACATTGATTAGAAGTACCTATGTGCACATCAAGATTGGTAAAATTGCTTTGTAATCAACCTCTTTGGTTTCAATCCTAACAAAGCATTTGCCCATCCTAAAAGCAAACCCAGAGATGTAGTCCATCACAGATGAACTCCATAATCAATATTTTTGTCTCGTATCATTGTGTATTTGTTGTTTTCACTTCTGTTTTGCTTCTTACTTATGTTTTATCAGTTGTCCTAAAGTCTTTCTTCTCAAGAAATTCTCACAATTTCAACACGTTAAGTTAACAGTCAATTCACTGATGGCATAATCAATTCTACTTCAGTTTTTACATATGATCATTTCAGATCATATAATTTTGTATTAGAGTAGGTTGTGCATGTATAATTTTTATTGAATGTTAACTATGTTGAAGTCCCAACATGGAGAAGGAATCCTTTAGAAGATTGATCCAAAGATTGGAAAGTGAAGAGTCATTCATAAGTTGACCATGACAAGATCTGATGTAGGTGAAAATCCAGAAGCTAAGATGAGCGATGAATAGTTTGAGCAAGAATTCTTGAGTATGCATAGATGTTGGGAGAAATCTATGAAGACAAGAAGGTGAGAGATGCAACTTCTTCTTCATGGACAAAGAAGAAGAACAAAGGTAAAGACAAGGGTGATAAACCACCTTCACCTCCATCATCTCCATCATCATCATCTTCTTATTCTTCTTCTTCTAGTGTAGAATCTGAAACATAAAAGAAACCTAAGAAAACATCTCCTTTAAAACTTGATGTAAAATTTGAATTACCTAATTATGATGGCAAAATCAATCCTGAAAAGCTAGATAATTAGATTAAGCAGTTAGAAGTGTATTGTCATATTTAGAAAATTTTTGATGATAAAATGAAAATTCAGTTAGCTACACATAGAATGGGGGAACAACTTTAATATAGTGGGAAATTAAAACTCAGATAGATTTAAAGCAAACGGGAAAAATCATCTATTCACGGTCTAAGTTTTTAAAAGATCTTGTGAAATAATTCTATCCTTTAAGATACATGCAACAAGTTGTTATTGATTGGTAGCACTTGAGGCAAGGTAAAGGGCAGAGTGTTTAGGAGTTTACTTAGGAGTATAGAAAGAAAGCATTAGCACTTGGTATTTCAAAGGATACATGTGAAACATTATTAAAATACATTGGAAATTTACATTCATATTTGTAAAATACATTATTGATGATTAATCCTGATGATTTTAATGAAGTGTGTGTTCATACCATACATATTGAATCAGGTGGAAGGCCATTCAAGTTTTCACCGTAGTCATCCAAAGAGTTGGAAATTAAAGACTCCAATGACAGTAAAGGGAAGAAGAATTCGAAGAGAAAGAAATCAGTCATAGCTCAGAAGGAAAGAGCTAATTGTTCTCATTGTGAGAATTAGTCATGAGGAATCTAAGTGTTGGAAGCTTCATCAAGAACTTAAGCCCAAAAAGTTCCTTAAGGAGAAGAATGAAAAGAAGGCAATAGTAGAAATCCAGCAAGATCTAGGTTCAAATTCAGGTGGTGAAAGAAGGATAACTGTCATGGTCACGACATGTAAAACTTTTGACACTGGTTCAAGTTAGATTACCATTACATTTTCATCAAACAAAAAACCTTCAAATGAGGATAAAAGAGTTGAATTATTTAACATAATGATAACTTATAAACACACAAAGATAGTTACAATGTTTGATAATAGATCACAGGCCAATCTAATATCTGAATATTTAGTTAAGAGTTTGTGTTTGGAAACACAAAACCATCCAAAACCTTAAACATTACGATGGATAAATAAATCAAATTAAATAAAATTCAAAAAATAGTGTCGATTAAGATTTTCCATTACAGCTAATTAAATTGATAAAGTGGAATTAGATGTGATTCCAGTAGACTTATGTGGAGTTGTCATAGGGAGTGGTTATCTTTATGATCGTGATGTAGTATTTTATAGGAGGAGACATAAATATAATCTTAAGAAATATGGCATTGAATTTATTATCAAAGCACATGAAAAAAAATCACTTGAATTTAGTTAATGCTAATCCGATGAAGCGATTAATAAATTCAAATAAGAGATTTGTAATCATATGCGTAACAGAACAACATAAGAATCAACATGATGCTTGTTCAAGTTATGAGGCTTGGCTTAAGGATATTTGATCAAAGAGGTGGAAAACTTTCCAGTTCTATTTAAAGAAACCAAACATCTTACTCATAAGTAGAGAATACAACATGAATTACAATTGATGCCTAGAGCTCCTTTCCCTAATGTGAGAATGAATCAGTTGAGTCCAAGTTTGGAAGTTAACAGTTACATGGATGCAGGTCAGTATTAGGGAAAGTCAATGTTCAATTTCTCTTATATTGTGTCACTATTTCATGTTTCGAACAGTTTGGAAGCCTCTTTTCAAGTGCAGAGGAAGCTCATTTGTTTTCATATCAAAGCCTTTTCTAAAGCATTTTCAAAATATCCACAACAACAAAGGGAAACTTATGCATCAGGGGAAGGTAATAATCAATGGAAACATCATTTAATAAATCAAGAAACGATGATTCAAACAAATCAAAATCCATTTCAATACTTTCAAAATCAAACTAAGTTGCAGTACTTTTCATATTACAGTTTGATGGGTCTAATGCAACAAGTTCACTTAGTAATCAAGAAGAAGGAAAGTATGCCAAGTCAAGTAGCTAGTTTGATGACAAAAATGTGTTTGATTGTCTCTACCATTCCATAATATAGATTGTTAATACATGTCCATGGTATTGAACAGTATCCTCTAGAGACAATTTTCAAAGATGATTATGAATCACTAAC
This sequence comes from Pinus taeda, assembly GCA_000404065.3. Lineage (NCBI taxonomy): Eukaryota > Viridiplantae > Streptophyta > Pinopsida > Pinales > Pinaceae > Pinus > Pinus taeda. The sequence goes on along the minus strand of APFE030914880.1, from coordinate 5,985 downwards.
TCGTGATATTTCATGGAAATAAATAAATTTCCATGTTCATAATAGGGTGTTTTACCATCATTGCTAGTTGTTCATACTGCAGATGGATGGAATAGGTCAACAATTCAAAATTTGCCATGGTCAGCATCATCAGCGTCATCACTTGTAGGTGATTGATCAAACGTATTGGTACATCATCAGGGCAAGGTAGAAAGTCAGGGAGCTCTACCGTCATCGACTATTTGTTTAAGCTAAACTTTTGTGGTCCAAAAGCTTTCAAGTGGAGAGGACCGATCGAGGAGGATCTTCTCAGATCAGTTACAGAATTTCAGTTTTGTCATCAGCATTCAGTCTGGTGTCATTTAGTTTTGGCAGTGTTGTTTATGGTTCAAATTGTTCAGGTGATGTTAATGGTTTTCATGGTGATATGGTTTGGATTTTGGTTTTTGACATGCTGGTTCTCGTTAGTTCCACCAGAATTGGGACGTCGACATGGGGTTGTCATCCACCTTCACATGATTTGATCGTCAAAATGTTGGTTGTCATCAGTTCCACCTTTCAGAGTTTGGTTGTCATCATCACATGACATTTGTTGCAAATGTCAGTTTGTGACAATTTCATGTAAATGGGGTTTTTTTAGCACAAAATGATTTAAGAACTAAATTTTGAAACCATGCTAAAGCTTAACCTATATCTAAATCAAACATTACAAATCAAATTCATTTCAGAAGGCATTAACCCTAAGTGGTAAACCCTAACCATACATTAAATACCATAAATATATTGTAAAAAACATTACAATACAAATCAAAGGCCATTACCCTAAGTCCTAAATCCCCCTTCGGGCTATTTGGATTACATTTAAATCATTGTAAAACATTACAAAACTGTTATAATATTCATAACAATGGAGAATACCATGTCAGAGGCTATGGTAATGTGATCAATGTGTAAGTCGTCGGGGTTAGCTCTTGGAGTTAATTGCATCACGGTCTAAAATGTGGTTGGCATGTGAGCAGAGGAAATAAAACACTCGGCTTGAAGTTAAGCATAGTGTGACTACAGATGTGTGTTTGCATGTGAATGGAGGATGACCATCAAGGTTACATGTTATAGTTAATCACAACTACCTCAGGATAGCCATGTAAATAGAGCAGAGGGTAACTGTAGTATCGCATCTACAGTCAACAGAGTGGAACAACAACCTCGATAACCATGTTAGAGTTATATGAGTTCACATGGAAGACTACAACTATCAAGATTGACTTGAAATATGGTGGCTTCTAACAAGACTGCATCCGAACCACCTGTTCATATGCAGGCAGTCATCCTCCTCCACCCCGTCAGTAAGTTGTCAATGATCTGTTTTAATATAAAGTTTATTTATGGGTTTTTGTTGTAGTTTTGGTGAAAACTAATGCGATGACCATTTGACTAGGCACTAAGGTGTTCCCTAGTAATTCGACCAAGACCATCATGCCGAATTCATGCCAATCTTGGGTAAAAATCCCTCAAATGTATCTACAAACCTTTAAATGCACCTTTTTGTTCATGAGGAAGATATTGGTGATTTTGGGTTTTGGAGTGCAGATTCTCGAAGATATAGTCGATTTTGTTTTCAGTGTAATAGGAGCATCGAGAGTTGGAATTGGAAACTGAGACAGGCATTGGAAAACCAGTTCAGAGTGATTTTTGAAGAAAATGACCAAAAGTTCTTGCGTGCACATCAAAATTGGTCAAATTTTTGTGTAATCAACCTCTTCGGTTCTAATCCTAATAAAGCAGTCACCCATCTTGAAAGAAGAACCAGAGACATAGTGCATTAGGGACGAACTCTATAATCAATATTGTTGTCTCATATTGTTATGTATTTGCTATTTTCACTTCTGTTTTTTTATTAGTGTTGTAAAGTATTTCTTCTCATGTAGTTCTCAGGGTTTCAACACTTTAAGTTAACATTTAATTCGCTGATGGCAAAAGCAATTATACTTTATTTTTAACATATGTGTTACCGAGAATAGTGTCCACTCGGATGCCGCTATTCCCACTAAGATGGGTGGCTATCTTAGAAACAAACAAGTAAAGTCTACTATTGTTTTCTTTTTTGAAAATAGACAAGAGGAGAACCAAGGAGACCAACCTAAGTCTTACGCTTGATTTCCTCTCCTTCTTGATAGTGCTTTGCCGCTTCTTCTTCATCTTCCCAGCTTCAAAAAGAACATATGGAATCACAGCAACACACTACTATCGAAGAAACAAAGATATATATTCATAAATAACACAGGACCATATAAATGCATATATAAGCAAGTACACAAGAATATGGAAGAAAACAAGAATATCTTTATTAAGATGAAAAATAGCAAGAGGATTACAACCATATGTTCTGACCCAGCATCATCCTCCAGCTAGTAAGCCCTTCTTCACCTCAAGCAAAGCTTAGATCACCCAACACTATGAATGTACACCAGAAAACCAACAACACTTTTCTATAAGATACAAAATTCCAGCCTCTGGATATCTGTGATGAGGGATCCATATATAGATGATTACAGAGAGGTGAGTCATCTTTTGGGATCTTGATTAGTGTCCTCTCTCTAATATTCCCTGCTTCCACTTGGAGAATGATGATCTCTTACTCATCCCTGGTCGAAAATAGAGAGGCAAGTGTCAGAGGGGAAGCTTCTAGAAGATTCCATGATCTTCCACCTTGCATTTTTGTCCCTGCCATTTGTCCATTCCTGACCATCTCACCGTACAGAGGAGAAATTCAGTATGCATCACACCTTGTACACTCAGAAGGTGATATGCATCGCACCCTCTGCATTGAGCTTTCAATATGGTCCAGTTCTGACCATTTATGAGCAGTTTTCAATGGAGAACTTCTCGGAGATGACGTAATCAACTGACCTTGTTCCTTTAGGTAGTGAAGCAACACTTTTAGGGACTTAGGAGCCCTTAGTTTATGGACATTTATGACTGGGGTTGAAGTGCCCAAAAATGTATATAACAGTTGCCCCCTAAAGCATGAGGTCTTTAATCTTTCTGATGTCGGGTGAAATGCTTTGCTATGAGGATCTGAAGTTTTTCTGAGCTAGGAGGCGACCTGTAATAAGATACAATACAATACATTATTTTGACAAAAAAAAATTCACGATTTATATGAGGCCGGAATTCCCATGCTCAGCTTTATAAATTCATTTTAATGTACATAGGATAGACAATCGTCTGTGTCACAGACTGATGATATCGACACATCATCCTTTGACTTGGATGATCATCTGTTGGGCAATTATGTACACTTGATGTCTTTATATTCTTGAATATATCGCAGCCCAGATGGATGAAACTAGATCTGGGGTCTTCAAAACTCATTCAATATTCACTCGAAGTACAAGTCGATCCATGTGAAAAATGTTCTGGAGTCAAACATGGAAAGACATCGCCTGATTACCAGCCAATGATGTAAGCTCTTAACAGGTGCGAGAGGAATCACCAATAATGACAATGACCCTCAAGGTACTACAGTACAATTCAGTTGGTGTGAAAAAGGACTTGGCATCAAACACCACGTAAAATCTCTCGGTCAAAGGCCATTGATGTAAACCTGTCGCCGAAAGTGAGAAACTTGCCATTGAGGCATGCAAGCTTCAAAGTACTGAAAGGGTTGTTCTTAAGTGAACTTCTTGGATAATGAGCTGATGTCGACAAGAAGCGACCCGTCGCAAGAGGGCCTTAATGAATCCCACATCAATGACACAGAGCAAAGCAAATGATTTTGGAGGTGAAAATAATCTGACGATATGGGGTTCAGGGTGGCGGTCATGAAGGAATGAAGCATGAATGTATTGCAGTGGGTGAGACACAGGTGAATTGTCTGAATGACTTCTCTTGAACATATCAGTGACACTGACGATGGATTGGTAGCATTAACCCCAAAGATGTATGGTGTGATGGACCAATGGTAATGACCAGTGAACGGAACAACCCAACCCGGCATGGATGCGGAAGGAAAGTGTCATGTTCAAGAACGACTTGCTACCAATAAAGTTTCTTTAAGTTTTCTTCCCAATTTTCTGTAGTCATTGCTGACTAGTACCTCTTTATTTTTGTCAATCTTGAGGAGGATAACATATTCTTGTTCTATAATCCACTCTTTGGGAAAACCTGTCGCTAAATTTTAGTAAGCCTAGCGACAGTGAAACTCGTTCTCATCCATTTGGACGAGTTTGTCGCTATTAGGTTTTAACGAGTTTAACGACAAAGATAACTTGGTCCCTTTCAACTTTAGAGAGTCTGAAAGAAACTGAAAGGAGACTCTAATGATTCTTTTTTGTCATATAATCCATTAAGTCTGAAAAGGCGTAAAATAATACAAAAGGGATGAATTTTCTATAATTTTAAGGAGCCGAACAAGACAAGCGCTCGATCTTTTTGTGTAATAATCCCTCAGGTCCAAAAAGATTAAAATCTAGAGGAGGGATAGCACTTCCGATGAATTTAAGGAGCCGGAGAGGCTAATCGCTCAGAAATATTTTCATATTTTACGAGTCAGGTGAAAAGAGCTTAAAGAAGACTTGTTTTCAAGGAATGAGTGATGGTTTCAGGTAGCAACTGATTCCAGGTAAGATTTGGAATTTTCCAATCACAGCAGTGTCACAAGGATGGCTAATAGAATCACTCTTCACAGATGTTCCTTGAAGGCGTAAACAATCATATGGGTCTGAATGATATGCTAAAAACAGAGTGGAGGTGATGGCAAGAACATGACCAAGGCTCAAAAGTTGGCGATAAGGCATTCACAATGGTTATTTACTGGTTCATTTTTTAGTGAGCTTAAATGTTGGGGAAACATTTGCTCATGACTTATGTTTATTTTTTAACGAGCTTGGACTATGAGATAAAAATGCTCGCAGAGGGTTTATTTTTTAACGAGCTTGAACCCTGCGGTAAAATTTCTCGCCAGTCGTATGATAAGAATGTCTCATTCGAGATGCTATTTTGAAGTGGCTTACATCTCTCAAGCTTTGCCATGGATCCTCACTTTATGCAAGTTAGGAAACGAATAACCTTACAGGTTTAAAGGGTTAGAGGTCCTACAAATTTAAAAAATAAATAGTCGCTCTTCGCTTGCATACGGAAAGGTTTGCATGCCCCCAAGTATAGGGAAAAATTCCTAGGTTACCATGAAAGGTCCATCCACGTAGCAGACAAAAAGCTCCCATGGCGATGTCTACCAAAATAGACAAAGTGGAGCGGTGTAGAGATACTCCACTCACATAACTTTAACTAAGGTATATTATTCCAGCCTGATCCCATTTTCTTGTGAGGTCGAGTTCGTGAGACTAGTCATATATCCCTCGTGGAAATCTACTCTATACCCAAGGTTTTCTTGCCAAAACAGACCAGGGTGCATGCCCCCTTGGGTTTCATTCACGTCCTCTTTAATCAATCACGCTCATCTGGTGGACGGAATGGAGATCAATGAGACATTCCTTGTGTGAAAAGACCATTTATGGATGGCATTTGACTATTTATGATGTGTGAACCAGGGAATGACATTTGGTCCACGAGCTTGACCATTCTACCTTCGTGTGGAAAACACATTACTCTAAAGAGTGAGGAGACGACGGCTACTGTGTAATAAATATAGTCGCGCCCAAGGAGTAGATTATAATCCAAGGGTCCTTGAACTACCATCACATTCATGTGAATGGTTTTCCTTCTCAAAGTAATAGGCACATTTGGAAGGATCCCTAAAGGTTGACTCGTTCCTTTGTCGAAGCCTGTCATATTTCTCATTTCAGGCAAAAGCGATGGCGAACCAAGCACTTTCCAAGCAGTTGAGGAAATGATACTCACAGAAGCCCCTTGATCGATGATATTACCAGCCATGACCATTCTATAAGCTTGTACAATGATTCTGAATGGTACACTGGCTGGTAAATGGGGTCTGCCTAGTAGATTCCAGTCAAAGGAAACGACTAGGTTTCTTGGTGGTGGGAC
>APFE030914871.1:0-10945 GCA_000404065.3 Pinus taeda | reverse complement strand
CATGCAGAGGCAAGAGAGACTGCGTAGAGCCAGAAGGGCCTGCGTCATCCACGCAGAGGCTACAGGAGTGACGCAGAAGCCCAGAGAGGCTACACAGAGCCTCAGTAGGCTAACGTAGAGGGTTTCAGGCTGACGCAGAGGGTTTCAAGTTGTAGCAGAGGTCAGTAGGACCTACGCTGGGTTTAGAAAAGTGCTAGAAGTTTGTCTATCTATGGGTAAGCCAGTTTGGCACCCCGTTGTACAAGAAAATTGTTGAATAATAAAATCCTCCCTTGTTGCACCGATTTTCCCACATTGGGTTTTTCCGGGGACATTAGTCCAAAAATAACTGTGTCAATGTGTGCATATGTTTGTTTCTATATTACGGTGTGATATCTGCAGCAGTATTTATTTTAATGTTTGTTGAAGTAATTTCATGAATAACTTATGATATAAGTACGAAAAGCAAAACAGTTGCTGCAGTGATAGAATTTTCACACCATCGAAGTAAAACAGCATTGCCCCCTCTCACTAATCCTTTTTGGGATTTGTATTGATACGCTAGAGTCCTTCCTCCATGAGCATATCTGAGAGGGTGATAGTTATCTTCTACATCAATTATTGATCTTCTTACACAATTCATCGATGACTTGGTCTTGTTGGCCTCTACTCTCGAGAGCTTACACAAATAGATAGACACACTGGACAGTCTTTGTGACCTTTGATAGTTGACGATCAACCTGGGTAAAACCAAGGTTTTGATCTTCAATGATTTGAAGAGCTCTCTTACAAACTTACATTTCTATTACTAAGTGGAAGAGATTGAGATCACCATAGCGTATAGTTAACTAGGAGTATAGTTCATGTGGCCTCATTTGCGGCAAATACTTCAGCCTCGACTCGAGAAAGGGCATGGTTCCCTAGCCCTCATCAAGAGATAGTGCTTCAAAGGCAGTTTCAAGACATCTAAAACCAAACTTTATCTCATGGAGACAATTATTAGTCCCACAATACTCTATGGCTTTCAAATTTGAAAACCAAGCTTAATGCACACAGATTGGACTAGGTTGAAGAAGGTACAGACCTTGCCTCTCAGGTGATCAATCTAATATAAGCAGACGATTCCACAGCCCATAATTTAGGTAGATTTTGGTGTCCACCCTTTTCACTTAGAGGTCATTTTCTGCTTGGTTTCTTTCGTTTATAGAGTCTGATCTATCTAAGATTCTACCATTAGGTGAGAGAGGTATCCCTACGCTGCACTTTGCTCCTCGGAGACTCTCGCTTCAAATCCTTCTCTTAGCCAAGCAGGAGGTTGGTTCTCAGAGGCATCTCGGCTTCTTCAGTGGATTGTTTTCTCCCCATAGTACCTTCCCCAATTCGGATTCTCCCTTAATGTGCCATGACTCTTGCCGACTAGACAGGTTTTGAACCAACCTATCAGAGAGGATATCTACAAATTTTAAATTCAAGTCACTTAGATCTCACCTCAATGAACCTAGGCTTGAAGATGTATTTCCACCTACAGCACTTTTTAAAGTTATGTGATGGCATCATCATCCACCCCCCTTATATGCACAAACGTTGGATGAACTTGCTCAAGGTCCCTTTGGGGCAGCTCTAGGTCATCTCCCATCAACTCTGGATAAATACAGATCACCATAAACCCGATCTAATAAGATCTATCAGATGTGCCACCTCAAAAAGTTGTAGATAGAGATGCACCTCATTTTTTGGTGTCCATTATATTGTGAAATCAGATGGCACTATCTTTGCCTCTATAAGGATTGTTTCTTCAAAATCTAGCAAGCCTTGTAAGAGGCCTCACAAGCCAAGAGCCAGACCAAGATGCCACAATGAGGTGGATTGCCACTATAACCTCAGCACTCCACCTCCTTTTCTTTAGTGGAATTTCACCCCGTGAGAGGCTTCCTAATTTCTCAGCAAAAGGATGTTCCAAGCCAATTGGCATAAGGTGATATACGTGAAAGGCTAAGCAAGGTACTTCTATGGACCAAGGCACAATTCTCTATGTAAAAGGAACAAAGTGCCTAAACAAAGCCTTTTTAAATGATACTTGATACCTTGGGTTTCAAGATGTAGCACAACAAAAGAGTATCTAGGCATGCAAGCATAAAGAAAAGGTTTGCTTAATGATGAAATCAACAAAAGGTGATGGAAAAACCTTCAAATAAGCCCTAAGTTGAAGCATTCTATAAGGTTATGGTTTTGTTAGGGCGCAAATTACCTAAGGATGATGACATCAGCCCTACTAGGGCAAATTTCAACATAAAAGGGCTAGATTTTGAGTCTAGGAGGTCAATCAAGGTGAGATAAAGCCAAAGAAGCTCCAACGTCTTCCATTCACAAGCCCTAGTTGAATTCAGCCCTTTCCCTAGCCCTAGAGACTTGCCTTAAATAGCTTAGGAAAATAGACAAGGAAGAAATAGATTAAAAAAAATTGAGTTTTGACCACAAGGATCCCAGTGCCTTTCCCTACTTGGGTGATGGAGTCTTTACGGCTAAAGACTTTAAGATAGATAAAATCGATGCATTGAGTATGAGGGAAAACCCTAGTTTTCACTTTCAAACTCTAACTATCTTTTATGAGGGGAGAAATTAACTAGAAGAAAACTCTCTAGGTTGTCTTCTAGGGAATTCAAGGAAAATAGATTTAACATGCAATAATTAACCAAGATTTTCCAATAAAAAAATATGCATTTAGACAAGGTACAATAGAAACACCCTATAAAACATTTATCACATGTAAAACCTATTCATTTTCTAGTTGCTAGGTAAACTAGAGCAATTTTCTTTCAGATTACTTCCCATGATACATTTTGACTTCTTAGAGCATTCAAATCATCAAGCAATTACACATAAGAAAATCAACCATTAAGCACAATAGAGCGATAGAGATCACAATTAGACAATAAAACAAGAGACACCAAAATTTTCTTGGGACAAAACCCCACAAGGGGGAAAGCCCTGTAAGATTTCCTTATGAGAGAATGTTCAATTTAATCCAACTTGTACATCAGCCAAAATAGCATATCTTTGACAAAATCATATAGGCAAATACTGACTAGCAAATTGACCTCCCACAAGTGTCAAGGCAGCCCTCCTATATCAATACAAAGATCCCTTCAATTAGATCTTAAATTCGATTTAGCCACAGTCACAGACCTCGCATAATCCACAGAAGTATGGTGCTACAAAACTTGCATAATTCACTGAGATATGATGCCACAGAACTCGCATAATTCATAGAGATATGGTGCCACACAACTCGCATAAGTCACAGAGATATGGTGCCTCAGAACTCACATAAGTCTGCACAAAGATATGGTGCCACAGAACTCGCAAAGCCACAGAGATATGGTGCCATGGGATCTTCGCACTAGCCAAAGAAAAATACTTCACAACTTGGCCTCCTCCGTCTACAAGAGAAGAATATAGAAGATGGAATATGCATCTAATTTCGGCCTCCAACAACCCTTGTCTTCTTCGCACAGAATAGAGATGAGATGATTCGATGCCTTTTTTTGGAGGAATGATCACATATATATAGTCTCTAAGAGGGGTCGAATAGGTGCCTCCAAAGGGGCCAAGCCGACTTGATCTAGGAGGGTCGACTTGAACACTTTGTGGCTAATAAACCAATAATTCAAATTCAAATTTTCTCTTTTGATTTTGCTAATGAAAATTACCAACCGCAGATACATTTTTCAACACTCCCTCTTAGCCAAAAAGGTACTTTTCATTCTCTCTCAAGATCAATCTCCCCAACCAATTCATTGGTCCCTCAATAATGACCTAAGGGAGAGATCACATAGTCAGACGTACAAGTCTCATCATAAGGAAAGATGCATAGCATCAAACTCATCACACAAGCCAAAACAAATGGCATCAAGGTTAGTACCCAACTGACCATGGGACAATCAATATCGTTCATGAGGCCAAACTCTCCAACAATATGAAATGGTTTCTCAGTCAAGCACAATGACTCAAGAGAGTAATCAAAGTCAATATCCCTGACCATAACAACAATCTCTCAGTCAAACACCATGACTCAAAGTAGTAATCAAGATCAAACCCTCTGACCATAGTAATGGTCTCTTGGTCAAACCCAATGACCTAAGAGAGTATACAGGGTTCATCTACCCAACCATAAACAAGGGTCTCTTGCTCAAGCTCAATGACCTAAGGGGCGAATCCCTATTATCTCAATATCCAACTCCCCAACTATATAGTCTCTCGGTCCACGACCCAAGGGAGGAATCTTGATCTCGATGTCTAAAGTGTCAATCACCCCGACCATATGGTCTCTCCATCAAATGCAATGGCCCAAGGGAGAGTACTCAAAATTAGTGTCCCCAACCAAGTCCACTGGTCTCTTGATCAAACAAAATGACCTAACGGATCACTCCAAGCCTCAAACCAGCCTCCCCAACCATAAGGTTTCTCAATCAAACTCAATGACCGAGAGAGTAACCAAAACAATCTTCCCAACCATAAACCATGGTTTCTCAGCCTAGCCCAAGGATGATTCATGATGCTATACAATCAATGTTTCACCTCTCCAAGAGAGGGATTCACAACCACTCCAGGATTCTCAGAGAAGCAAGCAAACATCATCCGAAATAGTGGCTTTGCCAAAACATCAGCAAGCTACTATCAATAGAAATGTATTCGAGCCTCACAGCTTTCTTTAGACAACATCCCGAATATAGTGACACTTGATCTCAATGTGCTTCGACCTTCACACAGTTTTTGATTGTCACAATATATCACAGTTGATTCCAACCAATGTTATCAGAACTGAACCAGGAACCGGTCGAAACCGACAAAAAACAAAACAAAACAAAACACAAAACACAAAACAAAACAAAAACAAAAAATGGTTTACCAAAAACACATAAAATATTCATATTTTAAAGAAAAACCAAATATATTCATGTGCATCCATATGAATCCAAACCATTTATACACAAATATGCAAAAGTTCTCATTTATATAGCAAGTAATAGTGCATATAATCAAAATAACACTTAGTGCAAAACATCATTGAGCCCAAAATGTTACAAACATCAAGAAGCAGGCTCTAAAAGGCCTTTATAGTCCAAAATAACATGATAGATGATAGTATTATACTACAGCCTACAACACTACAAGCTACAACTACAGCAAATCAATGATCAAATCATCAATCATCATCAGAATTATCATCCTAATCATCCTCCTCATCCTCATTTGAACTTGAAGAATGAGTAGCATCCAAGTATGCAATAGGATTATGGCTTGATTCCCCTAGCCCTGAAGCTGCTACTGGTGCTTCTGATATATCTACCTCTGCATCCTGTGGAGGTGGGTCCAAGTCCAACCAAGAAAGGCCTTCGTTGTCAAATGTTGGTGCTTGACTCTCCACAACCCATTCTGATTTTGGATCAAAGTCACCCAAGACAATGTTGCTTGATTCAGGGGTTTTATTCAGCAATTGGTTGCGCCTCAACCTAAGGTTGTACTGAACAAAAATAGCTTTGCAAGGTGTTTAAATAGCTTTAGGGGGGGGGGGGGGGTCGAGTGAGGTTAGAAATTAGGGGAAAAAAAAAGAAAAACAAAAACAAATTTTTTTAAGCCCAGGCCGCGGGGTCGCGGGCTTTGTGGACTGACCAAACTGGAACAGATTGGTTCAGTACTGAACCGGTATGTTCCAGTTCGAAGGGCCAGTTCAAAATGGTTTTGGCCCCAAATCGGTCGAACCAGTTGGTTCCAGTCCGGTTCCGATAACATTGATTCCAACATGTGATCAAACAAACCAGTGAACAACTTTTCGAAGCCAAACTGCTTCATAACAGGCTGCACAGTCAGCTATATACTCAGCATCAATCATGCCAAGTGTAATAGAGATCTGCATCATACTTGTCCATGATATCCAGGCTAAAACAACATTTAGAAGTGCTCTTCTTATCTTCAGTGCAGCGAGCCCAATCAGGATCTGCAAATCCATGTAGCAGATAGTTCAAACAGCCAATCAAAAGGATCAGAATCAGAGTTTCGCAGATTCTTCAAATTTGTCATCATGGGAGCATCTAAGGACTTGTAGTCCATCATGCCAAATTTTCTTAAGGATCTTAACAAAGACATCATCAAGATTTTCGTAAAGCATTAGATCCAGATCCTTCATTTTAAATTCAAAATCAGCTCCCTCTTACATTGGATAAAGAGATCCTCAACCCCGGTCAGAAATAGATCATCAAAATCATGGGCTCATCTTTAACAACGACCAACATTGCTCATAGTAGGACCAAATGGTTATCAATTCGAGAGTACCATGCACGAGGTGTTTGACTTCATAGTCTTCTCCCTCTAATTGAGGTAATCCTTTGCCTTGTACTTCTAGCCTTCATCATCTTGGAAGTCACAATTGACTTCTTTTCAACATAGTTCAACTCTGCTCCCTCTAAGTTTAGAGCTCAACATGAGTCTTCTTGTCACTATCTTTGCTTTGTTCTTCCATTCTTTTCATCTGCAGCTACAGTTCTGGCAGCATTCATCATGTACCTATCATCCTCACTAGGAGGGCATGGAAGAACAATCAGAACCGAGCAAGATATACAAAGACAAAAGACTAAAACAACAACAAGAGTAATAAGCAAGAGAGATATGAAATACTTATACTTGAGAACATGTCAATTCCCTCTTGATCTTAGCCTTCTTGCATCTGATTTGTAAATCAACCTCATTCAAATCATTATCCCGATATCATACCTTCCTTGCAAGAGCTAGGGTTTCTTCTTCCAACGAAAACATCCAATTCTAGGGTTTTGTCCATAAACCCTAGGGTTTTCTTATCACGCCTTGTTGCTTGCTAGGGTTTACAAATCCTTTGTAGGGTTTACAAACCCTTTGTAAGGTTTTGGCCTGGTCTCCGACCAAAATCCTGGTGTCTCAATTGTGTATGCTTTTCTTCTAATGTTCCTTATTTCTCCGTTGCATTGTTAATGTTCTCTCTATATAAATGCTTATGAAGATATGATGATATGGGGTGAATGAAATGTGTAAATTGTTTTAAAAGTTTAAAAATGCAATTATCTACAGCAAAGAACAATCTAGCCCTAAATTAACAGGATGTGTTCAACCATGGCTTGTTGCAATGCAAACTGAACAGGAATCAATGGAAAATGCTTGGAGTTTGAACCCTCAATTCTTGCATTCCTTTCTACCAATGTATAAAAAGGAATGAAGCTCAATTAACTCCTGAAGCAGGAAAATAATGCTATATTATTCTACATTTAGAGGGTCAAGCATTAGAATCTGCGCTGTTGAGTACTTGGAAATTATCATACTGCATGGAAGGCTTTGAGGAAGGAGCAGGTGAGCTCCTTCCCTTATCTCATCCTTGAAGATTGAAAAGTCTAGGGATAGTGAGTGGACTTACCCTAGCCTAGTGAACCTAAATCTACTCCAATCCTTTTCAAATGTATTGATCCTTGACCCCATGCGCCCCAAATATATACTGGCAAGCTAAAGCAATGATCTTCTATCCTCCCATCACTTTATTTCCTTTCAAAATCCTTTATACTGTTTTGATGGGGCTTACTCTTCAGAATCAGTGTTGATAATATCGGCGATATATCAGCAACATTCGAAAATATCGCGATATTTTCGGCAAAACGATATATCGCCGAGTAAATATCGCGATTTTTTCTGTTTTGAAAATATCGGCTATGGTTTAAAATCTGAAGAAAAAAATGATTTTTTATGCTTGCCGATATTTGCCGATATTGCCGATAAGATGTTTTCTAGACCCTCGCCGATATTTTGCCGATACCGATATTATCAACACTGTTCAGAATCACCTTATAATTTCTTGATTGTGTGTGTTTGGAGATCTTCCCTTCAAACTCAAATCATGAGATTAAGTTCAAAGCCCGAAAAACCCTAGCAATCCTATCTTAAGGAGAAACCCCCTTGAATCAAAGGAGAGCCAGCCAGAAGTGAGAAGAGGGTTGGTGAAGGAACAGTGACACCATCTTGAATTACACAAGGTCTCAAACTTGATCTTTTGGACTTTATCTCTAGAAGTGTGAGCTTTTTCTGTAACAAGGTTTTTGATAAATTGCATATTCTACACTCTCCAATAATAGTTCTGTATGGATATGGAATATATTGACATTGTCTAGGTAAAGCTATTTTTTTCTCAATATAAATGCCCACTATTGTTAAAACAAATTAATCAAAAAAGAGATGAATTTCACCTTTCTAGATAAGATAGAAAAATCCCCAAACTCAAATATATATATATATATATATATAGGAAAGATTTTCAGAGAATACAACATTACAAAACCAAATGAAAACATAATCTCTAAGGAAAATGTTTCCAGAACAAAGGTCCTTAAGGTATTGAAGGTTTTCAGTCCATGTTAGGAACCAGATAGCACATCAAGACCTGCATTGACAAACCTTGCCAAATTCCACTTATCGCAAAGCAGAAGATTGTAATATAATCAGATAAAAATAGTATTAAATCCATTCACTGAAACAAAATGATAAAAAACAACATTTTATCTATCTCTAATTGTAGGATATATATAAATCCTGTGGTCATAGTGTACAGTTAACTCACTTTTATGTCTATGTTTTCAATTACTAGTTTTTAGCCCATGTTTGTACAGGATAACCTGAACCACCAAACTTTCATACGATCCCCATGAACATTCATAGCAAGAAAAACATAAAAATTACTGCCCATGACAAGTTATTGTCTGAACTTCTAAATATCATAAAAGGAAAGCATAAACAGCCAGCTAGTTAAAGCTGATAATTTTAAAGTTGAAACCTAGACTCAACCATTCCCTGGTTGTAAATAAGAAAACTGCAGCTGCTCTAATACATGAAATAAGACATACCTGGTTAAATGATGAACAGGCAAACTGGAGTGAGATCTCAAGACTAGAATATCACCGACTCTTCTAGGTGCCCCTGAAGTATTTAAAATAAAACCTGCTGCACCAGTAGTAAGTAAGTGCCTGAATCACCACCATTAGGTGCAAGTAGTGGACTAAAGCAGCACCTTCAATTTTAGAAAATTAAATAAGAGACACTGATTATTTTGAAACCACGACAGAGACTAATCTTAGATCTACTCTAAAGACTCGTATACCAATTGAAAAGCAGCGGTGAAGGAAGTATGTTATCGAGATTCTTATATCTCATGTATTTCTACATAAAGATCCAAAGATATGCTTCGAAAACTTTGAACCAAACAGCACAAGTATCATGATTCATAAGCAATTCAGAAGGTAACCAAAGAATTTTAACTCATATCTCAAGGAAATAATTCAAGCTGTCTGAAAAAGAAATCATTTCAGATCCACTGATCTTTAAATTGACTCCTTGTGCCCCATAATCAACAACAATGGAACTTGATTAGAGTCTATAAATCCACTACTAACTTCAAAATGAAAAACTCATGACGCTCAGTCCAAAAAAAAAAAAAACCTACCACCAGATTTTCATTGCACATTGTTTTCACTCAACCTGGTTTAAGCTCTTAAAAAAAAATATTTTTTTTAAATGATTCATATGTTATCTTAAAGAACAAATATGTACAACAAAGTTCAAGATAGTTATATCATGCAGCCAATGAGGGAACTGGCAAAGTCCAGGTCCACAAAAGCTGAAAAGGCCATCATATGAGCATGGACCCCAATGTGGAGGGACTCAACATCATGGCATTAAGCATATTGGTGAACTCATAGTAGTAGAGCCAACTCTTGCTTAAAACTCCGGAAATCCCCAAGAGAAAGGGGATGAGGAACCTAATTGAAATTAACTTTACAGTGATGTTTCCACGAAATCCCAAACAAATGAAAGCCAAAGTAATTTACAGCAGTCCTTGACCATCCAAGTGTCCCCTGGAAGAGCAGGGTTGCAAACAAAGTTGAAATTGCTCCTCTCGAACAACCACCTAAAGAGGACTTCTTCTCATTCATGCTAGACACAAACCTATGCAAAATCCCTTCTAAAGCTACAAAATCAACACTCCCTCCTAGCAAGAACGGATTCTCCACAGCCCCAAGCTTGTCCCTGTAGAACACAAACTTTCCCTTCACTAGGGGCTTGGTGAGAATATCTGCTACTTGTTCCCCTGTGGAAATGTATTGCAATCTCACAACACCTCTCTATAGCATGTCTTTGATGAAATAGTACCTCATCTCTATATGCTTGGACTTGTCATGAAACATTGGATTCTCCGAAAGCTTGATGCAGCTTTGATTATCACAATGAATCATTGTAGGCCCCATCTCAAGACCAAACAACCCTAAGAGCATCTTGCAAAGCCATATGGCTTCACAACTCACCAGACTCACTGCCATGTACTCAGCCTCTGCTGAGCTAAGTGCCGCTGAATGTTGCCTCCAGCAAAACCATGAGATCATTGTTGACCCTGTTGACTGCTGAGTAGCACCTGATGATTATGTGAAGACTCCATGCCCAAGGATGATCCAGAGGACACTTGTACCATCAGATGTCATCAGTCAACAGAGTTTTTTAACTCTCTTTCTATCTTCTCATCATCTTTCTTCTTTGTACCCAGATTCCACACCCTACGGGGAATTGTAATAAGTGATGCTAGTATGATGTTCTTGAATTTGTAACAGGCCTAGGATGTGGGACTCGATCAGCAAACGAGTACACCTTGGAGTGTTTTTTTTATCCGGTGAATTATCCCTTTCGTTTCCTTTCTTTTTCAGAGGGGGATAATTCTCTGGATTTTTTCACTCGTGCACACCCCAAAGCCGAGGTGACGGTTTGAAGATTGAGCCCCTGACACATCTTAGTGTCTAGGGTCGATGTATATTACCATACTAGATCACACGTAAAGTTTCGTGGAATTTGGCTAGGTCTAAGTAGGATTTTTTTAATAGTTAAAAATTTCCCGCAAAACGGGATTTTT
>APFE030914870.1:0-24053 GCA_000404065.3 Pinus taeda | reverse complement strand
TAACTTGACATGGGCTCTTACACAAGCTAGACCCATGCAAAAGAAGAAAGTTACACAAGTATGGAGAAGGAAGGAAAGGCAATCTGAAAATCCCTTGAACTCTCAAGTGGATCTAAATTTGTTTTGAGAAGAGTCTGCCAAAAGAAGACAAGCACACATTAAAGGAGAGCTTGTAATTTTTGTTGTTGAACTATCTTAACAGTCACTTTTTGATGAAGACATTTTATAAGGGAAAAATATGAAGTTAAATCTGCCATAAAAGCAGAGAAGAAAAAGGGGCAGCGCTCAAATGTGAAATGCAGCAGCGGAATAAGAAAAGTATGCAAAGCATGGAGACCCTCACAGCAGTGGGAAGATAGAACATAAAACAGCAGTTTTGGAATTTTTTGTTATGGAGCACATGCATTGAAATGCATAGCAATGGAAGGTAGTTTCCTTCTATGTAATGAGAGAGAACATACTCACAGCAGAGCGAGTACAACAGTAGTAAAAAAATGTAATGTTTTTCTTCATATGCAATGCAACATGCAAAGAAATGCACAGCAGATTTTTAATGCACATGGCTGAATGATAATGTGTGGCAGCAGAAAAATGAAAGGAACTGCACAGCAGTGCATTGGGCAAAAAAAATGAATGAAGACTAAGATTGTGTGAAGCAAGGTGTAAAAAGAAAAGGCAGCAGCCCGTGTTAATTTTTTTTTGTTGTGTGGAGAATGCAACGCAAAACAGCGTGAGGATGATTTCTCTCGATGTGCAAGTAATGGAGAGTAAAGAGTTAGTGTATGGGCACACAGCAGTATGATGAAACAAAAGGCAGCCACAGTGCAATTTGCAGAGGCAACGTAGCAGCAAATAAAAACCTAGGGATGACAGAGTCTATGGTCATGGGTATGGATAGCAGTGCATAAGAAAAGGCAGCAGCGTGATGGCAAGAAGGAGAAGCACAATAGTGCGAAGAAAATGAAACCAAAACTAAGAGAGAGTGCAGAAATGTATTTTTACACAACAATGCAAATAAGAAAAGGCAACAGCTTGAAGTTTTTGGACAGTAGCAGATGTAAGAAATGTTTACACACATCAGTGTAAATTTGTAAAGTGGGACAGAGTAATTATTCCAGAAAAGACAGAGTATTATGTCTTTGAAGAATGCACAGCAATGCAAATAAGAAAATGCAGCAGCATGAAGTTTTTTTGTTGAAGAAATGAAAGTAATGGACAACAGTGTTTGGCGTCAATCCCTCCGTGAGAGGAAGTGAAGTTCTTAGTGAATCCTTCTGTCATGAGGAAGGTTCTCTTAAGCACAGTTTCAGGTTAATCCCTCTATTAAGAGGAAGACTATTTTGTTTCTTGTGGAACTGCATGTGAAGCAGTGTTAGTGAATCCCTTTGTTAAGAGGAAGATTTGTTGTCTTTGGAGAATCCCTCTATGAAGAGGAAGATGCTTTTTAGCATAGACAGGTGAATCCCTCTAGTTTAGAGGAAGATGCTTTTCAGCATAGACAGTGGTGAATCCCTCTGTTAAGAGGAAGACTCTTTTGTAACAACATCATGTCAAGGAGTTGAGAAAGTGTCTGGGTATGACCGAATGCCCAGCAGTTGAAATTAAAGGGGAGTGTTGAAATTATAATTTCAACCGCGCGGTCCAGCATTTAATGCACCTCGAAACCACCACATCAAACCTAAAACCGACGGTAAGTTATCGCACCACTCACTAGCGTAAAGTGGTTTCCGGACGAAGGGCTCCGATGCAATTTGGTGCAGCCACGTGGATTGCCATGACATCAGCCTCAAGCACTTTTCGAAAGGTAACGCTCGGTCAACTCACCCCGCCCGATATGTGTCCGATTGAAGAGAATCCTCTCCGCCGTTCGATTGCAGGAAAGGTCTCCGCTGGTTAAGCTCTCCAAAGTACATAGGGCCTGTTTGAAAAATTAATGCAGCGTGGAGTAATGTTACTGGCCATACCTTATGTTAAAGCCCTGACATTTTATTGGTAATATATTTAATGGTTTTCCTACGACACGTAATATTTCCTTTTACGGAAGTATGGGCATATTTACCGCATGTAAGTTTTATTAAATAGCAATGAGTCGTATGATATGTATTCAACTGTATTAGCGTTGACTCTATGTTATGTATTGCATTGCACACGGGGAGGTGTAAACCTTGGTTCGCCGCAACCAATGAAAACCAAGGATTTGTAATTCAGTGTATAATGTGTGTCATGTGAAAACACACGAGGATCGTAATGTGTGTCATGTAAAAACACACGAGGATCGTAATGTGTGTCATGCGAAAACACACGGGGAATGTAATGTGAATATTGCATTGCACACGAGGAAAAGAGGTATTGGGTTAGCAGCAGCCTGTAAAATCTATGGTGTGGATTCGCAGCAACGAATGAAATCCACAGAGATTAATTTTGTATTGCAAGGGAGGAACCCACAGAAGTGCATGAATTTGTTTTTGATTTGAAATGAAAAAAAATGCAGCAGCAGGGTAAAGTTTTTGTTTGTAATGTGATGTAAGAAAAAGAATGCACAGCAGTGCAGGAGAAGGCAGAGAAGTGAAAGAAGAAAAACCATGGGCAAGTATGTGAAACAGATAAAAGGTAAATGTGTAAATCCCTGTAATTTTTGTTTTCACACAGCAGTGAATGTAAATGAAATATTTACACACAGTGGTGTAAAATTTCAAAGGAGACAGAGTAATTTCTCTTGTAATGTTTTGGTGAATCCCTTTGAGTGAAAGAGGATGAATATGTCTCAGTAAATTCTCAGGTGAAAACAGAGTTTTGGCTGAATGTTGTTTTTGGTAAATCCCTCTCAGCAAAGAGGATGAATATGTATTAGTGTTTTTATTTTAATGAATGGAAATCTTTTATGGTGGTGCAATACTCTGTTCTCAGCTATTTTTTTTAAAAGGGTCCTCTGTGCAAAAAGATCCTGGAGCAAAGGAAACAGAGCATTGACTCTGTGTTCAGTTAATGTTTGGTTTTGGTATTTTCCCATTACAAAAATACCCAACAAAATGGATCCGAGCAACTCCCTCCCTTTCGATAGCCATTAGTAGAAATGGAAATAGAGGCTTGCGCTTCTCACGAATTTCGTTTCCAAGGCCAGCCTTGATAATCTTCGGAATCAAACAGAGTTTTTTGAAAACTTCAAACTTTCGATGAAAGGATGGGAGAAATTGACCTGCTCACTGGGAGTGCAGGAGAGATTAGGAGAAAATGTGCCTTTGTGAACTGAGATGATGATCTAAAACCTTTAGGTCATGTGGGGATTTGCGCGAATAAAACCATCATGCCCGAAAACCTTGGGGCTCCCGCGAATAAATTCTATATGACAGATGCTGAACTACCGTGTCTGGAAAATTTGTGTAATGACCCCGTTAATTTATAAAATAATTCTTCTGTTATTATCTTTAGAGGTAAAAACATTTTGACAAGGATTATTGTTTTTTATATAATGATTGGAAATGTTATTAATTCAGAATTTGAGCATGGATTAAAATTACATATAGTAACTTCGCGTAAGGAAGTTATTTTCTTTCTTGACAATGATAAAAAAAACAGTTGCCAATAAGAGAAGGGAAAAACCCTAACTGTTTTTTTCTTCCTTTAGAAAATATAGGGAGGAGAGACCGGGCTGTTGGGGAACAGACGGAAAAGAAAAGAAAGCATGTTAAGTCTGGTAAGGATCAGATAACATGGCACAATTGGTGCATTAAATTTTCTGAAGACAGTGGTATGGCAAATACGCTTGGGGGGAGACTTGACTCTATTAATAAGTCTCGTGGACGGAGGAAAGACAAGCAGAAAACTGTTTCCCAAACCTGGAAGAGGTGTGGAAACAGTGAGAGCGAAAACACAGGTAAGTATGACTGTGGATTCCATCTTGTTCATAAAACATTGTGTCATTAAGAAGCACTACAGTAGTAGTAAAAGATAAATATAGATAAATTGTTGTTCAAAAAAGAAATTAGCAGTAGTCTGTAAGAGAAATAGTGAGAAAGAGTTATGGGCCTGTTCAGAAACAAAAATGGTAAAACCCCAATAGGCGAGGGGTAAGGGTTTTCATGGTTAAGAAATTGACTCCTGTTACTCCTTAAAAACAAGGAAAGAAAACCTGGAGGGGTGTAGACTACATAGGAAAAGGGAAAATGTTATAAAGTGATGATCTCAGATAATTGGTTAGTCGAGAACTGTAAACAAAAATAAAAATGGTATCATAAACAAATATTAGAAATAAAGATATACAGTTCGAGAGTACCGTGGAGGAAAAGAACAGGGTAAAACTCTTCTAAAATCAAGTATTCCAGAAATAGCAATTGTAGCAATATTTCATCCTAGATATATAATCATGCAACAGAATATCAGGGTTTTAGTGCTACGGATATAGTCAGGACAATGTTCACACAATGTTGTAGAATCGGGTTTTAGTGCTACGGATATAGTCAGGACAATGTTCACACAATGTTGTAGAATCTCATTGAAACTATACACAATGTTGTAGAATCTCATTGAACTCATTGTTGTAGAATCTCATTGAAACTATACACAATGTTGTAGAATCTCATTGAGCTCATTGAAACTATAAGGTTGGGCGGAAATGTCTAAACAAATTGCAAGAGTGGAAATATACTCATTATTCAACACATGCATGCACAAACATCTTTCCATTAAGAAATAAATAGAACACATAAACCCTGACGGACTAGTTCATTATACTATAATGGACCAAACCGAATAATGAATACAGTCATGGTATATTATCACAGATGCCGAATGAAAGAAATACCAGTAACATAAACCTTTGAACAGGAATCGTTCGCATATGCTTTATTACTGTGCGATATATATATATACATCAATCATTCAAATGTATCAAATATCTAACGAAGGAATAACTGTACGAGTAATGAATGAAAATAATCTCAATAACCATCTCTATGCCGAAACCTGTACGAAGAATCCATAGAATTGTCCTAAGGATTCGAGACCCAGGCTCAAAATTACTCACTTGCAGTGGAACCAAAGAAAACGCGGAAATACATATCAACCATGATTATATTAATAAAAATAAACTTCATACAAGAACATGAAGACGGGTAGAACCTGGCCGGGAGATATGACAAAACTCTGAAACAATCACACCTTCGATATACATATAATCTCGGCCAGTTAAACTATTAATCAACCAGTACTGAGTTATATTACATTCAGTTCATTCACCGGACAGTTGTCCTTAAACAAACGAAAACACCGTGATATAATCATCTGAGACCTATGAGGATAGAAACCCCATTAAGAAAAATTCATAGGCGACTCTCACAGCCGAGAATAAGTGTGACAACCTCCGAAGTTATCATTATAACCTGTCAATAAAATGAATATGGCTAAGTCGTGGAACCGGCGACCTTCCAATCGGTAGTTTGGTAACCAGATTCGGGTACACTCACTTGGATGGTTCATTGCATGCGAACCGAGATGGTTACCCTTCCACCTTCGGCGTTGAACGACTCCAGCCCTGTCAACCACACCAGGAAACCAGTTAGTGCATTGAACGACTCCAGCCCTATCAACCACACCAGAAAACCAGTTAGTCTTTCGATGGTTACTGTAAACAATCTCAAAAATTAAAACAAGGGATTAAAAGTATGGGGTTACCTGCATTGTTAGCATAGTCGAAAACCTCGACTCGCTTTCGAAGCGGAATGAACGAACAAATAAACCGTTGTATCAACTCACCTCTGAGTGAAGGGGAAAGTCATTAAACCTCTGTATTGCCTCGCCGTCAACTTAAACAGGCAAACAACGAAATAAACAAAATACACTCTGGATAAGCTCACCTTGAACAGAACGGCAAAGAGCAAGTTTCGGTATCGATTCACCCTCAAACAGAATGGGCGAAGCAGAGCACTGTAACAGTTCACCTGCGGAGGGAGCGCATTGGAGCCATCACCGGAAGAACTCTCTGGAGGCAAGCACACAACAAATGAATTCTGAATCCTTCGAACGCTGCTTTGTAAATAGGGCAAATGCTCCTTACCGTTCGATGGAGTAGAATGAACAACCATCGTCGATCTCCTTCAAAATCCCGAGGAATGATTTACCTTACAGAGAGTGATAAATGTCAACAACAATCTACGAGAGTGCCAGCGCCGAAAGGCAAGTGAACCTCGAGAGAGAGTTTCACCTGTCACACCCTCAGGTAGTTGACATTAATTATTTTGGAAAAATCAACCATCAATGTACCGCAACAATAACTTAACACTTAAATCACATTCCAATAAAGAGTAAGCGTAAGGTGGATTCAACCTCATCCTTACCATGTTTCGTGACATGCTAATTGTACTATGCCGATAAATGTAAATTCAACCATACCCTTTACCATATTATGCACGATAATGGTAATGTGCTAATAAGTGTAATAATTAATCAATTTTTTTTACTAGTTGTGACAATTTGCTAGAAAAAATGTTTATTTTTTTAGAGAGACGTTGCAGAAAACTTTCGGATATTTCTATGGAGCTTGATTTATTCCGAAACACTTTCAAATCCCTCATCACCACATATTTTTAAAGCCGCTATTTGAGGTCCTTTTTGTTATTTCCACGAGGCATGGATTTTAATAAATGTTTGTGCATCCTTCTTTTCCTTTTCTTCACATAGTTGATTTCTACTATCACATTATTTAACTCATTCCTTTTCTATGCATTACTATTATTACGAAGAAAATGTGTTATGCTTGCATGTGTAATTCTTGTGTGAAATAAGTTCTTCTTAAAATAGAATTAAGATATTTTGCATATAGATTATATTCTTTAGGAAAGAGATGATCTTAATAATTTTAATTCAAAAATTCATAAAATATTAATTTTGCTATTGCTTAATTATTTATATTACAAATAATATGGGAAAGATGTGATAAAATAGTTTTTTCATAAATAAACTATTTTGATATTTATATTAAGTGACTTATTTATTATATTTAGAAAGGATAATTAACTGGTATATTTTTATATATATATATATATTTAGTTTTATATATATAATAGGAGCTTAGAAAAGTATATAAGTTTTGTATTTTTAAAAATGATATATGGTTAAAAATTATTTAGTATATATCTAAAGATGAACTTAGAAAATAAAAACTAGTATTTATTTTTCACCATTATAAAATATTTCAATGTCCAAACACAGCTTGAAAATAAAAAAAAAATATAATTATTTTTTAAGAATTGAGGTTGGTGAAATATTTTTAACAGAAGTGGCTGAATTGTACTCCTTACATTATTGCCAAAGTGGTAGTGGTGTTTCAAATTCACAAAATAAATTGAGTTCACTCATGAGATTTCCACATTACCGGTGGAGGAATATTAAGACAACATGGAAGAAAAAATCTAATTATGGGAATATTACCTCCATAACCTTGTTCTCTCTAACCCTTACTATTGGTATCTCAATGCCGCTGTAAAATATGTCTAGGCTGATATCATCTAAGCTAAAAGAATATAAGGAAGAATAAAAATAAATAACTTTTTGGATTAGCGTAAATTTTCCTAAGCTAAAATACATTTTGATCATTAATGACATTTTTTCTACTAACTAGGATGTGGCCACAATTTGGGAGGATAGATAAGAAAAGGCCACATCATAATTTGAAGATAACTTGCGGCCTCTATATGATGAATAAAGATATATTTTCCATAGTAAATGTTACTCTACAACCCATCATATCTTTATGACAAAACCACATTCCTTGAACACTCTTTTAGCCAAACTTTGTAAGATTTTCCTCCACAAATATCGATGAGAAAATTAGGAAAACAAATTGTTAGGTTAAGGATCAATCCTCAACTTCTAATAGTACTACAAAATTCAAGAATATTTTATCAATAAAAGGATATGGAAGAATGGAGGGAAGCAGAGGATTAAAAATGAATTGATCAACTTGGAGCTATGTCTATGTACCCTTCTTGGGATATCAGGAAAGTATGCAAATATCGGTAGAAAGAAGCACAATAAAAGTAAGTTATGTGCTTTTGGTTGCACAAGGATGTGAAAAATCCTAAACTAGGACATGATCATGGAACCACACATTAAGCAATCCACAACCCCATCAATAACCCCACTTTGATCATTTTCTATGCAAAACACACTTGCTTTGACTTTTGTTTATCATAAAGTATG
The DNA here is from genome assembly GCA_000404065.3 of Pinus taeda. Lineage (NCBI taxonomy): Eukaryota > Viridiplantae > Streptophyta > Pinopsida > Pinales > Pinaceae > Pinus > Pinus taeda. The sequence goes on along the minus strand of APFE030914870.1, from coordinate 15,857 downwards.
ATTGTTTTGTAGTAAATTCATGAGTTGAAATATATTGCTTGATTATATATGTTTTATTTAAGTCAATTATAGTTTGTTTCCTAGCGCAACCAAATTACTAATTTTTAAAGTTAAGATGAGGGACATTTGGCTAATAATGATGAACTAAAATTTGGTATTACACTAGTGGAGTGGGAAACTTGTCTAAGGCATTAATAGTTTTTGGGACTATTTTTCAAATAGTTAGAATACCATATTTGATAACAAGATTGGTTCATAGTACAAATTCACTAAAATCTTGGGATCGTTGGGACAAATAGTCCTCCAAAAGGCTTTCCTTCATAAATATTCTGCATAAAAGAAGAACCTCAGGGTTAAAAATGATGAGCTTGTTCTTGTGACATGTGTTCTCTAGTAGAGGAGCATGCTCGATCCCAAAATTATCAAATAATTTTGGAGACACAACTCCAAATGGGTTTTTGACATGAAGAAGGAATTCTAATTATGTGTTCCAAATATTTTTAGTTTCTTTAATTATCATAGAAAACATATGAGATTTGTGTAGTGATTCTAGGTATAGCTTGAGTGATTTTAGGACTTATAAAATATGATCCGTGGAGTAATATATGGGTGATTTATGGAATGAATTTAACATCTAGAAAATTTATGATGTTTCAAAATTCTATCTATTGTAATCCTACTAGCAATAAAAAGATAGTAACTGTAAGGAAAAATAATGGATAAATGAATGTGAAATTAGTCCATCAAGATAACGAATGCTTCTGAGTTTATGCATGTACAATTTCCTTCATTTAATGGAAATGTAGATTCATCAAATGTTATGTGTATGAATCTTTGTATTACGTGAATTATGTTATATATATTGAGATTTGGTAAATAAGAGTGAATTGTGTTAATAATTTAGTCTGTGCATATAATCCTAATAGAATAGAATATATCTATCTCAGAATTAACCTTTATAAGGTTATATGGCTGTTTGGATAAATCCTACAATAATTGTGTGTGTGGACACATGGAATCCTTCTTGAATGAGGAAGAGTGATCCATGCTGAATTACAATATAAAGAGATAATACATAGTTCATATTAAGTCTATGGTGATTTACATTAGTAAAGACTTGGCATGTAGATGAGTTGATGTAGATGCAGATCTACAGTGCCAAGTCAGTGAAATTATAAACATGTGAGTGTTCCTCCACCGATGGTGAGGTCAACACAAAATTGTGGAATGGGTGGTTTTGATGTGGTTGATCATATCATATCTATTTCTTTGGACCATTAATAATAATTTGTGAAGGAATTGGGAGGCGATTCCAATCCCTATGATAGGCAGTCATCTTGGAATAAAGATAAATCACCCTAAGTCATTGACGAGGAACATTTAGAGAATTGAAGGTACAAAGTAATGAGAATGAGCTTGGCTAGAATTTTTGTAGAAGTCACTAAGACTTAGAATAATATTGTATTGAATTGAGAATTTGGGCAATTGTTTATTTTTGAATTAGGAACAATGAGCTTCAAAGTTCCAATAATGTTTCATAGAATGGTTGAATCGAGAAAGGGTGACACAATAGGATTTTGAATACCATTTTTGAACATTATTTAGGATGTTCAACCACAAGACAATGATATATCAATTATTGGTCCTAAAAATATGCCTCTACCATGGAGGAAAAATGGATAGATATTTAGAGTGAAATATTAACATAAAGTGTTAGGCTAAGTAGAAAACCCCTATTAAACATATGAAGCTAGATCTTTCGAACATGATAATTCCATCCATTGAGTGGAATCCATGGTGTTCATGTTATAATTGGATATATATGTGGAGTCACCGAGTGAGTTAGATCCTATATGTTGGTGGAGATAATGGAAGAGTAATAAGGGAAGCTAGAGCTAGTGGAGTTGTGGAGTGTTTAGAGATAGATTAGAGGAGCCAAATATATGTTGGAAGTGTCACCACAAAGTGGAGCTTACAATATTGACAATTATGGAATGTAGATTTGGTTGAAAGACCAAATAGGAGAACATGATTAGTGATATAAGCCCATAGGTCACTATTTTCTTGTCATAGAAGGTGCATGGACACCAAGATAGTAGCTTAGATTGAAAATTGTAGACCAAAAAAGGAATGCACATAGAAACAATTTTTTCCTAGATTAAGTGGTATCAGAGTAGGTATGTTATTTGGAAAAGGATGTCAAATTAGGTAAACTTTTTGGAGGATATTAAGAGGTTACAACATCAATGGTTTGATAAATATAATTGAAGTAATTATTTCATTTGTGATTTATATTGATGAATGTATTAATTGAAGTTTTGTGTCAAAAGAACACTGCAGTTATTTGGAAGGAAATCTACTTGCATCAAAGTAGAATTGATTGGGCTTGATAAGAGGATATAAAAGGAAAATGTTATGGGAATGTAAAGGGACATAGGAAGGAATCCAATAGTAGATTCAACAAAATATGGAATAAAATGAAACAACGTTGTGCATGCTCACATGAAGTTAAATATAGAGGTAAAGTGGTTTTGCATTTTGAATATTTTCTAAAGTAAATTATTGATTAAAATTAGCTGAGGTAGAAATTGTTAGAGTAGAATGACTATAATTAAGAATAGATGAAGTTCTTTGAAATTTTTGGTAAAGATACATTCCAGCAAAATATTGGAAAGAATAGTTGGGCAAGTTTAATGCAAGAGCTACAAGAGCAAGAAGTTCTCTAGAGAATGTTCTAGAGGAGGGTATCAACATAAATATCAAAGAATCCTAGGCCATGGGAAAGTTTAGTAAGATATTTAATGGCAGGTTGATGGAGTAATTTGTGACAGAAGCTTCATTGCAACTTATAATGAGAAAGAGGAATATCATAGACGAAAGAGGAATATGAATATTCATGGTCATAAGAAAGGTTATGAGGGAAGCCGTAGGAAATCAAGTCATGAAAATATTGATAGAGATATAACTGTAATCAAAGTATGACTTGAGGTGATGAGAGAATTTTCATAGAAACGTGAAGAAGAGAATGGATATGGATGGATTCTATAGAGGAGAGAGAAATGGAATTAATTCCAAGTGAAATTTATACATAAAACAAATCCTCATTTGACATATGAAAAAACAAAGAAGTTAAGAAAAAGAATAGGGTATCTATTGAAGGAGAAGTTAACTTTTGTGAACATAAGAAAGGACCAATCCTTACAAAGAATGATGAGGATGTTAAGAAGATATCTATAGAGTATATTTTCAACTATTTAGAAATTTTAAATTAACATTATAATTTGATGTATAATGCATTAAATGAGGATACAAATTCCTATATTTTCAAAGAAAATGATTTTTGTATGTCAACAGGTTGCATAGACATTGAAGAATGACAAGAATATGAAACTATTATGAAGATTGATGAAGATTATAGAAATATGATTTGCAAAATAATAACTGAAGAATAGAAAAAGAATTTTGTTACCAATGGAGATGAATTCTAATTATCTATTAAAGACAATATGATGGGCCTCCCAAATAAGTATAATTTAAGGCCCATTTGACCATCCTTTGCCATGTTTTAACAGCTCCTTCTACATTTTATAATTCATTTCAAAAGCTATAATGTGTTGTTAGGAAGGTTAGGAGATATGCCCTATATCCTTTACAAATCTACCATAAATGAGTCAGATATTGAGGATTTATTGTGTAGATCATGTAGGAGATCAACAAGCGATAATCGCGGAGTCTTGTTCCTTGCTATCAGATAATCAAACCTTAGCTTGCTCAAGAGTAGTTACCATTTCCCTATCATTTTGGGGACACTAGGAAACCAAATCCTCCCTTTTATTATTGTTAGAGAGAGCAATCCCCCCTTCGAAGAGATAATCACTCAACCACATTTTGTATGAATAAGAGAGCCTATAAGCTTAGCGAGGATTCAAAATATAGAGGAAAGATAATGATGATCAGAGAAAGATACGTATGCATATCATTTCAGTTGTTATGTTTCATGTGTGACCATTTTTGGAGGTTAATGAAAAATATTTGTTGTTCTCAGTTTGAGTTTGTGTCAAAGGACCTGTGTCTCCTTGGGTAATGCCCACACATAATTCCTAAATCCCCTTCCATTATGCATTTCCCTTATATGCATATACCATAGTTAGGACTCTTTCCAAATCTTATTCATGAGAAAAGCATTGTCCTTGTAGGGATTTTAGGTGAGATCATTAATGAAGCTTGGTTTTGTACCTTGTGATGATAAGAACCTTTTTTCTTTCTTTATGAAATAGTATTTTCCATTATAGATTAAACTCATCCTTTCAACTATTTTTTTTTCTACAATTAATAGTTTGACAATTTCTTAACCATCTTGATTTTATCCGCTGAACATGTAATTTTCTTCGAGATGAGATACATTGTTTCATATATTGAAATAGAATAATTTTCATGCATTGGCATCATTCACATTTTCACCTTTTTCTTCACTACTCTTCATCATTGAAAACTATCCACATGTTAAAAATTTCCTAACTTAGCTATAGTAAACATTTAGCCTTGTTTCTTCCATGAATAAAGTATCTCATTAGGTTTTTCTGAGATTGGTAATGTCCCACACATGCTTCCACAACCATCAACCACTTTTTCCACCCTTCAAACCACTCCTAGACTCATTGAAATCACTCTTTGATGTTTCCATAAGCTTGAGCCACATATTTCACCATTCAAGCCTCTCTTAGACTCCATAAAATCATGCTTGGATGTTTCCTCTAATAAAACAAGGAATATTTAGGAATACATAGATTGTTGAAAATATCGCCTCCAGAATTGTATCAAAAGTTTTTCCTTCATTCCTAATCAATCAACAACATAATTTAGACCTCGAAGATGTATTGTAGATGCATTTAGTCTCAATCCTGCAAATAGGTTGTGCTACTTCTACTACTTATTAGATAGAGTAAGATTGACTTATGTTCAACATCCTTGAGTATTTTATTTGTATTCTTGTAAGTAGAATAGAGTTTACTTCGATCATTTCCTTTCCTAAAATAACATAGATGTACTTTCTATAAATTAGATTAGGATTTCATTTTGTCATTTACTTCCTGCATATCAAATTAGGGATTTTATTTGTTATTTAATTTTTGCAAATCAAATTATAGTTTCATTTATACCATTTAATTATTTATGGTATAATATGTCCCTTTTCAATTGTTTTCTTTCCTACAATTTATAATAGGCTTTCTCGTCATTTACTACATTTTCCAAGTATTTCTTATAGCATGGTGGTATTTGTGCATCTTAATATCTCTTCACTACATCAGATCAACTTAAGTAGAATATTTCGTGTTGCACAGATAATACTAATACTTCTTAAGTTTATACAAATTTTTGATTGATAATTAAGTTTGATCACATCGGGAGTTGCAACATTATTTTCATAATATCGGGGCCATCATTTTTTGGAATCATTGTTAGGGAGTTGTGAAAGTAGGTGTGATTGTTGTACTTAAGTTGGATCATTCTTGCTTCCTTTCATGTGAATCACAAATATTTTTTATTAGTACTTATATTCATAAAATACACAAAAAGACAAAAAAAAGGTCACTTATTTCATTCCTCATAGAGTTAGGGACAACTCCCAAAAACACTTTATTTATAAAACCCCCACCTCTACAAGCAGTCAACCTTCACCTCTTAGTGATTGTGGGCCTCCTACTCTGTCTACAGAGGTTTTAGAAGCCTTTTTGGGAAAAAAAACAAAGGTTTTTTAGGCACATATAGGAGGAGAAGAACCTATATCACCCACTGAAAATATGGTTGGAAATAGAAGCCTAAAACCTTTCCTATAACAGATAAATATGAGGAAGATGAAATGAAAAATATCAACCCCACTTATCTTCCACATTTGCATGGAATCACTTGTGAGGAACCTGAAACCGTCATGTTTGGATTTTTTTTAGTCTATAGGACATATGATTATACCTTGATAAGTAAAATCTCAAATTGTTTATGTTTACCCTCAAGGTTTCATCCTTGCACTGGTTCATGAGTTTAGAGGGAGGAAAAATTACTACATGTTCTTAGATAAAACAAGAATTCAACACAAAGTACAAGGACTATTGAAGGGAAAGGAACACAAAGGAATAAATCCTTAGAATGACTCAAGGGCCAAATGAATCATTTGAAGGCTCTGAAGAAAGATTTTAGTTAAGCTATAGGAGAGATAACTACACCCTTGATATAGAATCAATGAAGCTAGTTATACTTTGATGGGTCAGATAAGAGAAGATAGATACCCTCAATATGTTTTGTAATGGAGATATTTATGAACAAAATTATGAAGACATTAAAACAATGTTAAAAATTGCTCAGAAGTTGCAAGGAGAAGAGGTAGATCTATCCAATATTTCGTAATTCCTTCACCTTCTACTTCAACCATTAATAATGAAATAGGAGGTATGTTGGAGGATTTTTAAAGTGAAACCTTACATAACTTTTCCCTACAGATGGACACAATGCAAATTAAGAAAATACAAGATGAGATATAAAGGGAATTGATAATATCCCCCTAGATACCCCAAAAAACACCCTAGAAATGACTCCTGACTAAATATTATATAAATCTTCTTTGTGTGTGAGGAAAATCATGAAACTCACAAGTGTCCATCTCTTGAAAGTCTAAAATCAATGTATCAAGGAGCATAAGGAGGCAGGGAGCAGCTTTGCTTCATCAACCAAAGGAGGCCATAAGGCCCTATGCCATATCAAAAAGGTATACATTATCATTTTTCTTTTAGTACAAGTCATAAAGAACCTTTTTATTATTGGTATCCACCTAAAAACTCACAATGGCCCATTCCTACTCGACTTTATCCTCCTCAACCGGCCAATCCCCCTTTTCCTTCATAACAACACCAACCACTTTAGTGGGTTAATCCATCACAAGGATAGAGTCCTCATGATGCTTGACCACCTTCCTTAAATCTATCACATACCCCAATGGCCTAATTTTATAGTTGCTTTCTAGGCTCCCTTCCTCAATTTAACTTTGATTAAAGTTAGTTTCAATAGTCATCACAAGCATAATTATTCCATCATTACATGAACAAATATTATTCATGTAGCTCTACTAAAACTCATAAACATTCGACAATGTCAAAAGTAATCAACGATAAGATAGCACAATACAATTATAATCCTAAGTTTAAAGTTGTGACACATAAATAGTAAACAGCCACATACAAAACATTGCAAGAAATTGAATCCTACTAGATTAGCTAATGAAAGTCACCTGGAAAAATTGCGCACCACCACCCAACCTAGAACTGTCTTCCACCAGGTCACCCCTGAGCCAAGAGTTATTTCCATGGATCAACCTCATCCTATTGATCTCTTTAATGGTTATTTAATACCCCATTTCATGATATGGCTTCCATTAGCGACATCCCACTTTTATGGATCTTTTTATCCATTCTCTTAGGCTTTTCTAAGAAAATTTATTCTTTCACTCCCACAAGGCTTTTCCTCATAAAATCTTACCTTTCTCTCCCACAAGGCTTTTATGTTTTTCTTAAACTTAACATCTTTATCCAGCTAAGTAAGTTAATGGATTTATCTCCAAATCCATTAAATTTATCTAGAATTGGATCAAGAAGTCTTATCATAAAAGAATTATCCATTCCCATTCACCAATGGGATTTTATTTGGCAAGAACCACATCTCTTGGTGTCTCGTTTTCCAAGAATTTTATATTATCTTTATTTATTTAACAATAAATTATTTACTTTCATTATTACACCTCGGACCTACCTTTTCTTAGCTGAGGTTAGCAAAGTATTACATATAATGGAGGGGTGTTACATACTCCCCACCTTAAGTTTACACCATCCTCATTGTATTTTTGCATCTTACAATATTATTTCCTCCTTCACAGGTAGCTGTCTTTGAATTTACAAGCTCCCATGGCCTTGTCATCTGATGCAAATCGTCTAATATATGTCGATTACAATCGATCACATCGCCTTCCATCACTACCTGTAACAATTGTTTCAATCAATTTTGTGAGATATTTTAGATGTAGAAACTCAACTTTGTTTACCATAGTTGATATCATAACACGATATAGAATACTACTATTTGAGAAACTATGAGATATGTTGCGCGCAATTTAAATATGATTCCTCATGTTCATTATTTTTGAAGAAATTCATGTTCTTTCCCTACATTCTTCTAATGGATTTCTGTTGCCAAAAACTTGGCTCCTGCACCTACCCTGCATTATTCACGATAAGTCACACTAGTACATTTGACTAATCAACATGTATAAAATATCATATCAAGTTATCTCAAACATAACCATAAAAATCATATATTCCCATCAATTATAGATCGCGTGTAATCCACATAGATCAGAATCATAATCACATGCATAAAAAAGTTAAACAAAAGAATGATACTTATCCTTGAATCACCTCTTAGCTTCTTCCTTTTGTACGTACTCTGGGTCGGTTTCCATACCTAACAATCACCCAATGCCTTTTCTTCCATCATGTGCGCCTGTACATAATGTGTTACACACACAAAACTATACATGTAATTTATCATCATGCAATACATGCCTGCATACTAGTTCCATATGTACCATTCGTACACATTACCACATGTACATGTGCACCTAATATCAATTTCCATAGCATGACATATCCTTCATCCACATGTTTTCAACCATGTTAGTATTATTCCAAAACAATCCTTCGATTATTAATATTACCTTTAAGAAATTTTGACCAAACTGTGCTCATTTTTCGATTGGAAATTAAGGAATTTCATGGTCCTATTCAATTTCTGCAATCATGTGCTTTTATTTAGCTAATCATTTTCATCTCTTTTGTGGTTTCAGAATAATTTCAGCAAACACATTCATACTACAAATTTATCATACCAATAAATTTGAGTATTGGAATTTACTTGGTCAATAAATGGGTCATAATGACCTCCTCCCAATCATAAAGCAATATTTTAATATAGTATGACTTTCAGTGTTATACTTCATGTTTAATAGCAACGTTTAGCCTTGTCTTTAGGAAAATAGTTATTTGGTACTGAAAAGTACTCTACACATAAACTAATCATGTCATATGATTTATTGTTGTTCCTTTTACACTTCTTGCAACACCTTGTTGGCCATGAATAAATCAGTGTATGTCCAAATCCAATTTAAAAATCAGTATGCAAATACATACAACTCCCATACATGAGTTATAACTGAATGTTACCATATTCTCAATTCCACACCCTCCAAGTTTTCTATGTACTATGTGTACCAAGGTGTGAACCTAAGAAATTCACATGTTTAGACTTCTTATTAAACATTAAATTACCCTTGGAAACAAAATAATATAACTCATTTATCAAGTATCAAATGAATTCATGCATCATTTAGGTAGTACTTGTTATCTTGTGATATTCAGAACCAACAACACTATTAAGGAAATCTGACCAGTAGACTTCTTCAAGATTATTTGATAGTGGTAAAAACTATACATTTCATATTATACGATTGTCCAATATCTTTGAGTACAACCATCTCGATTACTAGTCCCACTTATCCATCCAATATGGTTAAAGAATAATATTTACTCAACAATGAGATGTTGAATGGTTTATCATTCATCCTTATGGAACCCTTTTTTTATATGTCACTCCTGTTATGTTCCTATACCAATAGGTGTCATAATTTTTTAATGGCTGAGGTCAAATCTATAATATGTACATACCTTTGCTTTCCGCAATTGTTTTCCATATTCAAAAACTCAAAAAAAATTAAAAAATGTAAAGAGGGTATGTCCTAAAAGAAAAATCAAAGGAAAAAAAAATAAAAAGGTCAAAGAAGATGAAAAAATGAACCCCAAGAAAGAAAAAAGGCCATGAAAGTGTGCAAGTCAAAATGCCACTACCATTTATTTTGAGGAAGAATAAGAAGATTGTGTGCAACTTGTTACTTTTGCCACAATCCATGGATAGTCAAAATGTTTAAACTTGGCTATTTCATGTTTTCAATTTGTTTCTTAGAAATATAATAAAACCTGACCAAACTGAGTAATATTGGCAAATAATTAGATAGGTAGAGAAAATAAAAGGAGCACAACTATTTAATCTGAGCCCTCAGATGTAACAAGGATAGACCTAGATAGATTATTGTTGTAAAAGAAAACAAAAATGTTTTGATGAGGGTTTGCTAGCTTAAGTGCACCCTAATAAAGAGTAGAGAAAATTGTAGGATGTGCATATGGGTAAGTAGTTGGATGGTTGCAGAATTATGGTGATTGATTGGATAAAATCATATCATTTACTTTCATCATCAAGTTGTGAAAAGTATGGACGACAATGGAACGTTTTGCAAAGTCAAATGATTAATTCCCCCATTCATTTTACCTTCAATTTTACTGATTTCCCATAAGCAATGAAAACAGTACCCAAAACCTTAAGTTAAACGGGCTCAGAGCATTTCCCTAACTTCTAGAAGGACCGGACCCTTGGCCCAATAAATTATCAGGTATAAGTACTAGAACCCACTTTCCCGTATATTTTATTAAAATCCCATATTATAATATCCCACCCCGAGGTTTGAAATATAAACCTTATTAATAAATTAATTAAATGGATTACTTAATCGACCAGCGACTAGTTAAGAGCCATAACCCTCCGCTAAACAAAAAAGGGTTAATTAATCAAACAGTGATTAATTAATAACTTGTTCGACCAATCAAATCGCCCCCAATGTCATTAAGCCTCCCTAATCCGCAATTAATATCCCATCGGGCACCTCCAAGAACTCCCTGATCAAATCACACCCCCAGCCACCATGTGATCTGACCCCTTCAGATCCAATGATGGATGCTCATATCGAGCGGCATCCAAAGGCTGACCTTTACCCACCTGATATGAATGGTTTTACTGCTCACCTCACCACTACGTGGCATCCAATGAATGGCATTAGGTGGCCTCCCCCCAAAATTACTTATCCTGAAAAGTGGTGCGATAGATTTTGCTTACCACCTCTGTTTACCGCCTCCACTACATGACAAAATGTCACATCCTCTAATTGGCGCCAACTGTCCTTTTCCAATGTACCTACCAATATCATTGACTTTACGTATCAAACCAAAAAATTCATTTCTTTTCATATTTTATCATGAAAAGAAAGCATTCTGACTCCATGCAAAGCACGGAGTATGTTCACCTACCAACCTGCTACCAACCGTTAACCTTCTGAAGCCGCTAAACTCTAGACTACCTTACAGACCTGTGTGCTTCCTGCAAACAGTGCATTGTCACCATTTCACTGTTCAAACAGCCAAAACTAGGTATTTAGCCCATTTCCACTAAGAAACCTTGTTTTCTTGCCAAACATAAAACTAAATTGCTTTAAAAACTAAGTAATCTGGTAAAATTAAGCTGCTTGGTAATCCTCAAATACTCCAAGCTAGACCAATTCTCCCAAATTTCACTAAACCCTTCACCCCCATCCTTGAAACCATAAGAACCAAGGATGGAAGCCCCAATTTCATTGAATATTATGCCCATTATGACTCCCCATAAGGATTTAGACCACCTTCCACTTGTAGACAAAGACTTCCAGATTAGAGACACCTTAGTCTCAAAATCACCTTTTAAACTTTTCTGCAAGTACAGAGACCAGTACTTGAACCAAGCAGACTCCATTGGAATTTGGGAGTCATACTTACCAAAGTACCAATTCCCTAAAGTGCATAGATTCCCAGAGATTGTACATTATTTCCACATGAATTATGATCATATCCAGAGAGCAGTGATAACCCTTGACCAGTCTATTCTATTTACTATCACTGTTGAATCCATTAACCAAATGCTTCAATTGCATCCAAGCCAAAATTTGACTCCTCTTTCCATTGGAGACATGTTGAATAGATACCCTACCCTCACTTCATTCAGTCTAGTTTAGTTTTTCCAAACTTTTATCAGAGAGAAACAATTTATCCCAAAGGATCCTCCTCCTTATCTATGGACTATTTTCTCCGGCCTTGGTTGAGACATTATAGATTTGATATCCAATGTGCTAGGCTACACCACAAGTGAATTTGTGGATGAAATCTTAATATCCTTCATGTCAATCTACTCTCTTGGCCAACCACTAACCATCATATTTGACTATGCCAATTTATTGCTGACAAAATGCATGATCAATTCATGAGATTAGAAAATGAAAGTGTTCAAGTACTCTTCAGTCGTGTATAGTTTATTATTATATTAACAAGATGATTGGTTTCCAATTACCCTACAAAAGCTTGATACCAGAGGAAACCCCAGATCAGTAATATTTTCACCAACATGATTCTCAATACTCCTAAACAGATTTCATAGGCCTCTTTGTTTACCCTATGAAAACCATGCTACTAGGAAGCCCTCCACCTAGAATCAGTGTAGACATCAGGAGGGTCTTGCAGTTGTAAAAGTAATACAAAGTAGGGGAATGGTACTTGTACCAAAACCATACTGAAATCAGAATTTATGGATGTGAATTGCCACCTTACAATTTGCCTAGATACCTCCGAATGAGATTGTTTTTTCTGGAGTACTACAGGCAAATGATCAACTCAGATGAGGTGCACTTTGTAAAAGCCAAGAGGAAAGCCTAACTTACAATAAAGGATTAGATGGGCCCTTTCATTTGTAACAGTGGGGAAGCAAGAAAGGAGGCAGATGAAATCCTCCAAAGATTGAAACTAAAATAGAGTTTCATGTGGACTTATAACCCTTTCAGCTTCATTTGTAATAGGAGACAAAAGAATAAACCATCTCCTTACATTCATCACGGGATCCCCAAAATTGAACAATATTCTAATAAATTTGAATGGGTGGAAGGCACTTTGATAGATTGAGATAGTAAAGAGGTTGTTGTTGATAATGTATTAATGGACTTAGACAAAAGACTTGATGAGGATTCCTTTTTACAGGTTCCAAGGGAGTCTCATTCTTAGAGACAAGCACAGGGCCACAGTGGGCAGACAAAAGAAGCAGGTCCATCAACAGAGGCAGGACCATCAGGACAACCAGAGTCTTCAGAACAAGCAGGGCCATCAAAGCAACCAAAGCTTTCAGAATAGCCAGAAGAATCTAAACAACCTGAAATTTCAGAGGAACTTTCTCAACTTGAAAAAATCATGAGCAATCTTCTTGTTTTACAGACTCCTCTTAATGAGGAAAGGAACCTTAAAATAGACAGAGAGGAGGCCACTCCTTCCAGTAGGCCGATTGACCAAACCTATGCTAAGAGGCAGAGGTTAAATCCATATGCAGAGCAAGAATACACTGAGGAAATAGTAGGGATTTCAGGGGCTAAGAGGATAAGAAGCAGGCACAACACTCCTTCAGGAGGGACACAAGAACCTTCCACCTCTCAAACTCAAATGTTGGAAAGGCAACAAAGCGTGGAAGTATCCTCCTTCAGGGCTCCCATAGGACAAAGCCAAGAAATCAAAGAAAAATACAAGGAAATCAAGGTGAAGAATGAAAGCTTGAAGCTCCAAAGCTATGCACAGAAACTGAGGATGGCTCCAACAATCCAAACAAGGCTAATGTCAGCCTTTGATATAAAAGGAGGCAAGATGTAGATGATCTTTCTTAAGCCAACCATACAGTAACCAAAATCAATGGTAGATTACCTTAGGATAAATTTTTTGGTATTGGCAAAGGATATCCATCCTATTGACCAAATTGAGTTGCATCAACAAACTATAGAAATGGTATATTCCACCTTGGCCAACAAGGCCAGAGCAGCCCACCAACACCATAACTCATTAAATAACATCTCAACACAATTTTAATTGGAAGAGGCCTCTTCACAGGCCAAAGACACCAGAATAAAGTCCTTAGAGGACTTGGACATAGAGCTGGGACATGATCCCAAGGACGTTAAAGCAGTAGAGCAGCTGATAAGGAAGAAGAATGATGACATAGCTGCACTCAAGAAGCAGCTTAAAATCCCTCCTCTACATCATCCTCAAATAGTTGAAGTGTTAGAAATAGAGAAGGAGGAAGAACTTATGGACCTAGTCCTTAAGTTAAATGACCAATTGAAGGAAAATAAAAAAGAATTGGATAATTTGATACAGTCCAAGCAGATTGAGTTGGCCACCACTCCTTAGACTGTAATACCTACAGTTTCAATAACAATGCCTTCTACCTTGGCACCTGTCATGGCACCAAAAATTCCACTAGCAACAACATTGCCAATGGCAGGTACTGCGTCAGGCACATGTACATTGACCAACACAGAGATTGATCAAGACTTAAACAGGAACACAACGAATTACAGAGATAATCATATACACAAAGATGCAACGGAAATAATACTTCATTTCATTAATGGAAAATACTGAAATATGCTTACAACCAGAAATGGAAATAAACCATCTAGGGCGATGATAGCTTATCTCTGAGAAGAGATGTGTGGCTACATGCCTCTGAATTGAGTTACAATGAGGCTCAAAGGCCTATTTATTGTTGAGAAACAATGGAAAAACCCTTCACATTCCAAAACCTAACCCTGGAAGATGAAACGCCAAATTTTGGGCCCCGTTTTTGGGTAAGTTGGTACATCAACTTCCCGGGGTCACGACTTGGTCGTCTTATCTCCATTTGACACGCATGATAGCCTGTTGGAAAGATATCTCTGAGGACTATGACAAAAAAGATGATTTTTAGGTACAAAAATCGTTGGCGGTAAATTTCCCAAAAGATGTCGTTTAGGGCCTCAAAACAGCTCCGGAAGTTTAGGACCCGAAAAACTGCTAAAAATAGTAAACTGTGCTATAATTAAGGAAACTAAAAGAACTGAAAGAAGCACTAGAGGTGATCCACGTGGAATTAGCGGGTGGCCACCAATATCCACCTGGATCATTCCTCCCCCCTTAGGAAGCAATGGTCCCCATTGCGTTGAGTTCCTCCATGAGATGAGGGAACTTCTGTTACACTTGGTCCCTGGTGAGCCACTTGCCCTGGTGAAGGAGTTGTCCTACTTTGACAACTCGATACAGTTGTATATTTTGCTGGCGAGTGTGCTTGATCTATATGTCCATGATCCGATCAGTTGCAGCTTGTTCCATGCAAGTTGGATTTAACTCTGTGGGTGTGAGTTGTTCTGCAATGTCGGACGTGTCTAGTAATGGTGGAAAGTATGGCCGAAGGCGGTCGACATTGAACACCGGGTGTAGGCCAAGGAATGGGGGAATTCTAAGCTCAAATTCATTATCTCCCATAGCCTTGGTAATGGTGTAAGGGCCATATCAAAGTGGTTTGAGTTTCCGATAGGCTTTGGTAAGGCGTTCCTTTTGCAAATGCAACCAAACTTTGTCACCGACCTGAAACTTGTGTGCCACCCGATGTTGATCATGTCGTTGCTTTTACTTAGCATTTGATTTCTCCCAAATGTCATAGACGTGCTGGCGAATATGTTGGATGTGCTAAATGAAGTTGTTTGCCTTATTTGTTTCAGACTGGACATGAGAAGAATCTACATGAGTAGTTGCAAATGGCATGGCCACATCGATGGGACATAGTGGCTGGAATCCCAAGCCCACCTGAAAAGGGTTGTAGCCAGTCGAGCTGTGGAGAGCCCAGTTGTAGTTGTGATGAACATAGGGGAGGCTCTCGTCCCATGTGCGTGGATGCTTTGAGTTGTACATGCGCAGAATCTGTACAATCATCCTGTTGACAACCTCTGTCTGGCCATCAGTTTGAGGATGGAAGGCTGTGGACTTAGTGAGTTTGGTGTCCAGCATCGACCAGAGACTGGACCAAAATGTACCGAGGAACCTGCTGTCCCGATC
>APFE030914869.1:1696-15818 GCA_000404065.3 Pinus taeda | reverse complement strand
GCTATATAAAAGGCAATCATTCAGATGATTTGCTAAGAGAGTGTGAGGATTTCTTGATGTAATCTCCAAATTTGATTAATATATTCTTGATGCCTATGTTTGGTGGACGTAGCCCAGATTGGTTGGGTGAACCACGTTAAAACTGTCTCTTATGTGTTTGATCTTCTGTTGTGTGTCTATTGATTTGCTGTGCCTGAATTCCAACAACTTTAAAATAAAAATAAAAATAAATTATGCTTTAAATAGAAAAATAATGTTGGCTATAATAATAAAAAATTGAATATGATGTAATTGTCCCTTTCTCCGTTAAATTGACATGCCTCACTTTAAAATAAAAATAAATTATGCTTTAAATATAAAAATAATGTTGCCTATAATAATAAAAATTGAATATGATGTAATTGTCCTTTTCTATGTTAAATTGACATGTGCCATTTTAAAATAAAAATAAATTATGCTTTAAATAGAAAAATAATGTTCGCTATAATAATAAAAAAATGACTATGATCTAAAGTAATTAGAAGTAAAAAATTGTGCGAGTAAGATGTTTAAATCATATTATAATAATAAAAAATTTTAAGGGCTAATAAAATGTCTGGATTAAGACGTCATGTAAAATATTTCATAGCAATTAAAAAAAAAAAAACATATATATAGTTTAAATGTCTATTTAATCCTAATATTATATTATAGCATTCAAAAATACAATTTAAATATGAAAAAATACATATTGTAAAATTTGATCTCTAACCTCATATTAAATCTGTACTTAAATTAAATCTATACTGATTTTAAAAATTACAATTAAGATATAAAAAATCTACCTTCCAAATTTATATAATTAATAAGAAAATAAATATAACCCTAACTTATTCAAAATAAATCACTATATGATTTATCAATTATAATTATTTTCATGAAAAACATTTTTTTTTCAATTATTATGCTTTTTTTCCAATTAACAATTGAGTTGTAAACACGATTGAATTCTTTAACGATCATCTTTTTTGCAGGTAGAGGTTAAAAGGAGATCTAATGGCATCGCGTTGACGGATTTTGTCAAACACATGGCGTGCGGTTTATTTTACTAATAAAAATATATAGAGTTTAAGAATGGAAATGGCACAACCATGATTGTTAATGCTCAGCAGATTGCCAAAATCAGCACCGCAAAAGGCATTGCTTCAAGATGTGCAGACCTCTGGGTTTGATGGCTCTGGCATAAATTCTGCTCAAAGACAAGTACAGGAATGGCTTACTGAATCCCAAGTTCGCATAGTTGGAATATACGGCATGGCGGGAGTTGGGAAAACTTCTTGCCTCAAAATGGTGTACAATAATTGTATCAATGTCTACCAACATGTGATTTGGGTGACTGTTTCTGCAGATTATAGAATTTTGGACTTGCAGAGTCGCATTGCAAAGGCAATAAATTTAGAGCTGCCCAGCAATTCCGATATCGATACGCAGAAGATGATGTTGTCTGCATCTATGGAGCGCAAAGAATTTCTTCTGGTGTTAGACGACTTGTGGAGTCGTCTTGATCTGCAGAAACTAGGTGTGGCATTTGGCCGTAATAAGCACAGCAAAGTCCTGTTCTCTACTCGGAGGAGGGATCTAATTAAAGAAATGAGAGCGGAGGAGTCCATTGAAATACAACCCCTCTCTCCTGATGAAATGTTTTGGAAATGGCTCATCAGGAGAGAGGGGTTGTATTTCAATGGACTCCTCCGCTCTCATTTCTTTAATTAGATCCCTCCTCCGAGTAGAGAACAGGACTTTGCTGTGCTTATTACGGCCAAATGCCACACCTAGTTTCTGCAGATCAAGACGACTCCACAAGTCGTCTAACACCAGAAGAAATTCTTTGCGCTCCATAGATGCAGACAACATCATCTTCTGCGTATCGATATCGGAATTGCTGGGCAGCTCTAAATTTATTGCCTTTGCAATGCGACTCTGCAAGTCCAAAATTCTATAATCTGCAGAAACAGTCACCCAAATCACATGTTGGTAGACATTGATACAATTGTTGTACACCATTTTGAGGCAAGAAGTTTTCCCAACTCCCGCCATGCCGTATATTCCAACTATGCGAACTTGGGGTTCAGTAAGCCATTCCTGTACTTGTCTTTGAGCAGAACTTATGCCAGAACCATCAAACCCAGAGGTCGGCACATCTTGAAGCAATGCCTTTTGCGGTGCTGATTTGGCAATCTGCTGAGCATTAACAATCTGCTGAGCTACGGCCAGAACTGTTATCGGAAAAATCACTGTAGATTATTGCATGAAAGGGTTTCTGGACAACCCGCTTGCCTTTCTGCTTTAAAAGAATGCATTGATAAGAAATGCCTCTTAAGAGGGAAAATTAGCCAATACCCACATTATAAAGAGGGGATGTGTTAACATGTACGCCAAATGCGGGAGCTTACAAGATGCACGCAATGTGTTTGATAAAATGCCTCAACGAGATGACTGTTCGTGGACTGACGATAGCTGCCCATTGCCGAGCAGGGGTGGGCCGAGGAAGGTGGATAGTGTTTTCCCACATGCGAGCAACGGGAGTCCAGCCGAATCACTTTACTTTTGCATGTAGTCTGCAATTGTATGCCAAATTGGGTTTCCTTTAGCATAGTAGGATGTCCATGGAGCGATCGTAAGAAGTGGATTTCAATCGGATGTCTTTCTGGGGAGTGGGCTTGTCGACATGTATACAAAAAGCCTGTATGAGAAATGCGCACAATGTGTGTGATGAAATGTCTCTTCGTAATGTGGCGTTGTGGAATGATATGATTGCAGGATGTACAGAGAATGGGGTTACTGATGAGGTTTTAGTATTGTTTTATCGTATGAAATAATCTGGGATCGAACCTGATCATCACTCTAGTGGAGTTCTTGTTCCATGTGCTGATTTGGCAACTCTTGAACAGGGAAAGAAAAATCATGAAGAGGTGTGCTGAGGAAGGTTGGGCAGTGTTTTGTCAAATGCGAGCAACGGAAGTCCAGCCGAATAATTTAACTTTCGCCATGGTGTGCCAAATTGGGTTTCGTTTGGAATAGTGGGATTGTCCATGTAGCGGTCGTTAGAAATAGATTTCAATCGGATGCCTTTCTGCGGAGTGCGCATGTAGACATGTGTGCAAAATGAACCCTATGGAAGATGTGCACAATGTGTTTGATGAAATGTCTCAATGGGATGT
Organism: Pinus taeda; assembly: GCA_000404065.3. NCBI lineage: Eukaryota > Viridiplantae > Streptophyta > Pinopsida > Pinales > Pinaceae > Pinus > Pinus taeda. The sequence continues at coordinate 12,618 of APFE030914869.1, read as the reverse complement.
GATGTTGTGGAATGATATTATTGCAGGATGTATACAGAATGGGGTTGCTGATGAGGCTTTGGTGTTGTTTTATCGTATGAAGGAATCTGGGATGGAACCTGGTATTCTTACTCCATGTGCTGATTTGGCAGGCTCTCAAACAGGGGAAGAAAAATCATGGAGAGGTAGATAGGCTTGGATATCAGCATGACGTTTTTGTTGGCAGTGCTACTGCTCTTGTGGACATGTATGCAAAGTGCAGGATTGTAGAAGGTGCACGCAAAGTCTTTTTGACGGAATGCCACAACTAGATGTTGTATTGTGGAATGCGATGATGGCAGGATATACACAGAATGGCCTTCTTGATGAGGCAATGGTGCTGGTTTATGAAATGCAACGAATGGGGAGTTCACTTTTGCTAGTGTTCTTCCAGCGTGCGCAATCTTGGCAGCTGTCCAGGAAATTCACTAGGAAATAAGTGGAATTCAATCTAATGTCTATCTGGAAAATGCCATTGGGCTTATGTATGCGAAACGTGGAAGCATAGAGAATTAGTGTGATGCCTTTCTCAAGATACCCAAATAAAATGATTTTATAGACTGCTATGATTGCAGGAAATATGCAGAATGGGTATGTTGATGAGGCACTGAAGCTCTCTCAGGCAATGTCTGAAAGGAATGTAGTTTCATGGAATGTTATGATTGCAGGTTATGTACAAATTTGGCAAATTGATGAGGCCCTGAGGTTATTTCAGGAAATGCCTAAACAAAATGTGGTGTCATGGAATGCACCGCTTTGCAGTATATGCACAGAATGGGAATGTTGATGAGGCCTTGAAGCTCTTTCAAAAAATACCAGCACAAAATATGGCGTCATGGAATACTATGTTTGCGGAATGTTCACAGAATAGATTTTTCATTGAAGCAGTCAGGCTCTTCAAAAACATTCCTGAACGAAACGTGGTTGGAATAAAACCTGTGGCTGCATGGTTGACCTTCTTGCCGATGCGGGGAAGCTGGGTGAAGCATGAGAATACATCAAACAAATGCCAATAAACCTGACACCACTATCTGGGGTTGTTTGCTTAGTGCCTGTGGTGAAAACACTTCTTGACTTGGACCCTGAAGATTCTACACCTTATGTTCTGCTATCAAAAATTTATGCTGGAGCAGGGAGGTGGAATGGCCTTGAAAGGATGCGAAGCTTGATTAAAGACCAGAATTTGGAAAAAGGCCTGGATTGAGTTGGATCAAAGTCAAGAAAAAGGTTCACGCTTTCCTCACAAGTAATTGATAATGCCTATGAACTTCAGAAATTTAAGAAAAGAAGAAGAAAATGTCATGGCAGATGAGGTGGCTGGGTTTTTTCCTGCTACAAGACTTGTGCTAAACAATATGAAGGAGGAGCAGCAAAGATCAAATTCATTGTCACCATACTTGTGCTAAACAATATGAAGGAGGAGCAGCAAAGATCAAATTCATTGTCACCATAGCAAAATGATAGCAATTACATTTCCGATCATCATCAACACATCACTTTGGGTAGCTAACTGGCTAGGGAAGAATATTTCAGGGTGGCGCTACTGCTGCTAGGTTATCAAGTTCATCTCTAGGGTGTTGCAAAAGAAGTCACGGAATTTTAACTTTTTACGTCATTTCAGGAATGACCTGTGTTCTTGTCTTGCTGCTAATTGAATCAATCAAGCATAGATTTGCTTAGAAATGTACTGACAGATTTGTTACGTGCAAAACCCATGACGATGTGAGTCAAGAACTTTGTCTTTGATATATAAATGTCTCCCTACTTTTCAGGGCTTCCGTATTTTGTATGGGGATTTAAAATAGCAGATAAAAGTAAACTTTATTTTTATAGTATTTCCTTGTGGCATTAAAACCAAAGATGAATGACCTCAAATGTCCAGAGGTATAGATGGCACATGGAAGGCACGGAGGATTTAACAGCTGATCAGAAAGGATGGCCACCATCATGAAAGGAACAAAGTTGAACAAATGAGTAATAATGAGGTTTTGAATGCCCATCCCCACTCCCCACAGGCTGGAATAGGGTAGAAAGAAATCTTGAAAGGCATGCAATCGCAAAATGAAGAAAATTAGTAGAACAATAATAGTAGCAACAGGGAAATCATGGTGATTCCAAAAGGATCAATAACTCATGAAGAATTGCCAAGTTCGGGGATTAAGAAGAAGGGAGATCAAATGATCATAAAGAAGGATTTGTTTTCAACCTTATTGGTAGACATAGATTATTTGTGCTTCTAATCTTATTTACACTGAGGCAACCCCCAAGGGGGCATATATGCTTTTCTTGGGTTCAAATCAGCCAATCGTATTACATATACATTTATACATTAAATGCGCATTTAACCCTATATATGCCACCCTGTGGGGTCATTTCATATACATTTAACCCCATATATGCTCCCTTTGGGGTCGTATCATACTCCCTCTATCCTGTTTGTTCTCTCTTTCTATTATGGGATGAACAGTAGAACAGGGAAGTCAAAGATGAAGGCAGATTCAAGGGCAAGCGAGGAGGCCAATAGTGGCATAACAGACAGGGGTTCAATGATTTCAATCACCATTACAAACAGGGCTTCAATGATTTCAATCACCATTACAAGGAGGATTATGAGGCATACTACATCTTGAAAAGAAACACACACTGGGGTTTTGGCCCAAAGAAGGAGAAAAGGAGAAAAGATCAAGAGTTGAACTTCTCTTTCTCTATTATGAGATGAATAGGGGTTGGGATAGACACAGATTCATCTACGCTTCTACTTTTGATTTAGTGTCTCTTTATTTTGCTTCACTGTCTTTTTGTCTATTCTGAAATGAACAATGGAGTAAAAAAGTCAAAGATGAAGGTAGATTATTTTAAGCACATAGAACCTCTTATTAAGCCCTAGATATTGAGTTGTTACGTTTCAATTGTTATATTAGTATGTATGCTAGAAACTTTCATTTTATTGTTTCATTATAATTGTACCTTTTGTTTCTTATATATATACCAAGGAGACCTAGTCTTAGGATCATCTCATCTTGTCTTTTGTATTGGATTCATTGTAAAAGGAGGTTTCCACCCTCAAGGTGGATTGTATTCATTGAATTTTTATCATTTGTAAGAGCTTATGATCCTAGGATTTTGCTCCTTCAATCAAAAGATCGTGGCATTTTCACTATAATTTTGTTTTTGGGAAGCTTCATACTGTGAAATTTTAATGAGAGATGCAAGGCGTTGATTTTTCACTGATCTTGAAATTTCTGTTTGAATGAGTCATCTTGGTAGGTTCGCTGTAACTTTGTCACAAAAAAGTTTCAGGCCATGAAATTTTTAATGATCCAAGGAAACATATTGAAGTTCCTTGGGTAAAAATTTCAGAACTAGATTTGAAAAATTGAACATTTGGCATATTCTACAACTTCACTCATGGGAAGAGACCAAACATCAACAAGTTTTGGGAACCATAAGTTTCACTTGGCACATCAAATTTTGATCAGACCTATGGAGTTGTATAGAAGACATTCAAAGTACTCTAGGCTGAAATTTAAGAGTTAGAAAGGCAAAAAATATCAGATTTATATCAGAACAAAGATCAACCATCCAAATAATCTCCAAATTAGGGTTTGAAAGGTACACAACTTACAAGTGGTATAACTTTTGATTATTGGTGATTGAAAATTTATGATAAAGAGGAGTATTATTATTTTCCCATATGGAAAAGGAGTATACATGAAATACTATTGGTACTCATAAAAACTCAAACATGATATTTGAAGAAGGTAAAGACTTCGAATACAGATTTTCCCAATAAAATAACAAAGTTGATGAACTAAATGGTAATATGTTGAAACAAGCAGACTTATCACATTTTCATGGAAACCTTAAAAGGGAAATGATAGAAGAAATACAAAAATCCATCACTAAAAGTAAGAAAGAAATACAAAAAATACAAATCATTCTATTACAAAACATCTCTGAAAGAGATATGGAGATCCAAGGAAATTATGAATATAAGAAGAATAATGGTGTTGAGACTCAATTACCTATGAGGAGTATTTTATCACAATTGGAGAACACAAATATTGAATCACAAAATCATATGCATTCATCGCTCTAAGATTTGCGCCAACAAAGGTTCAACTTGGTACCAAAAAACATTCAAAAATTGATACGAGGAAATCTTTTGGTCAAGAATGATTAGATTTTTTTAAAGATTGTGGCAGAATATGTGGTCTACCAACATAATGAGAGAGAGATAATCAAGGCCCTAGGTTCTCTACAACCATTGGCTATTACCAAGTCAATATTGGGAAGAAGTTTCAATGGATTTTATTATAGGTGTATACCCAAATCTAAAGGAACACGGGATTCCAAAAAGCTAGGAACAAAGTTGAACAAATGAGTAATAGTGAGGCTTGAAATGTCCATCCCCACTCCCCACAGGATGAATAGGGTAGAATGAAATATCCAAAGACATGCAATCACAAAATTAAGAGAATTAGTAAAATGATAGCAGTAGCAACATGGAAATCATGGTGATTTAAAGAGGATCAACAACTCATGGAGAATTGCCAAGTTTAGAGAGATCAAATGATCATAAAGAAGGATTTGTTTTCAACCTTATTGGTAGACAAATTCTTTGTGCTTTTGATTTTTACTTACTCCTTCTATCATGTTTGTTTTTTCTATGTATGAGGATATTTCCTTTTCAACTTCGGTATTCTTTCATCCTCCACTCTAGTCATGGCAATCTTCTTTCATCCTCCACTCTAGTCATGGCAATCGTCTTATCATATGCCTTCCTTATTTCTACTTTACCATCAAATATATGAATAGAGTGACCTTGCAGGTGAACATGCACAAGGGACAACAAATTTGTTTGTAGCTCTAGAAGATGTAATACATCATGCAGAAGAAAATCAATGAATCTAGGGAATTTGGGCCTAATGGTGCCATGTCCTAAGGGTTTGATACTTGACTTATCTGCAAAATACATTGCTCCACCTACATTATCATTGAAGTCCTCAAATAAGTACCTACATAATGTCATATGGCATGTTGCACCCATGTCAAGCAGCTATGCATCTCTCCAAGAAGCAAATGAAGTGTGAAACAAATCTTTAGTGACTCCAATATTGCAATAGGAAACAATATAATTAGTAGATTCAGAGGATTTACCTTTTGTTGGATTTGGTGTTTTATGCTTTTCTTCTTTCTAATTTTGTTTGTCTTTGATTTTCTCCTAAGGGATTCTGCATGTTAATGCATCATATCCATCTTTGTTGCAACTAATGCAATGAAGATTAGATTTTTCTCATTGATGGTGTTTACCCCACTTGCCTCTAAAATTATTTCTTCCATGACCTATTTTATAGTGACTTCCTCTACGATAATCATGTGATGGATTCTTATCTTTTTTAACAAGGAATGTTATTTCTTTAGGGGTTGTTGTCTTTCTCTGTTTGTATGCTTTCTCTTGTTTTACAATTTTCTCGATCAAAGTCAAATGTAATGGACTTTAGTTGGTCACTAGCTTGTGTTGAAAATAAGGTACCAAGGAGGTGTTTCCTATTGCATTTATCATTTTGGCCTAGGAAGACACATCAATGACTTTTTGTATGGGGACATTATGAGTTTTATTAATGTCATGGAGCAAAGTTACTTTTTATAATTTAGATACCATGTACTTTAACATATTAATGTCACTTGTGTCATAAAGTGACTTTATGAAAAAAGTACACAATTTATAATATTAAAGTGACTTTTATGTTTTAAAAGTGACCATATGAGAGAAAAATGCACATGGTACAAAAACATTAAAGGTGTCTAGGAGACTCATTAATTGAGGGGGGCCACATGAGGGAAGGGGTCAAGAGAGGGAATGATCTCCTCATTTTGGAAGACAAAAAGGGAAAAGGAAGAGAAGACACATTCATTATCTCATGAGCATTTGAGAGAAGGAATGAAAAGATCTTATGAGGAGGATGACATTGTAGAGATAAGGAAGGGATATCGAACAGCGAGAGAGGATACCAAAACCGAGTTTCTAGTTGTACCAACAAGCATGCAGACCGAGATTTTCAGACTATGTTAGCACGCTGAACTTCAAGGTATTTGCAAGTCGATTTTCAAGGATAAACAATGCTCTCACTTGTTGGGTAGCTAAGAACGATTCTTAGTGTGTTTTTCATAGAGTGGAGGAGTTGCTTGAATATGCTAAAGCCATAGTAGTTGGGCCGAAAATCTAGGAGAAGTGTTAGCACAGATTCGTGGCTCCTATAGCGAGAATCCCAAGGCAACTAGGAGAGGATTGATGCTGAAATTTTTGAGAAGTTTTTTATGCTCAATCCGACACCATTTTTTAGGCACTATAAGGTGACATCAAGTACAAAATTCAAGACAAATCACATGATGCGTTTTATGATTGTGTGTGGCACAAATTCCTATATAATCCTAGGCATTGACATCAACAAGCAAAGGGAAATAAGTTTTTTTTATCATTGTTGTGTAATTATTTCCTTAAGTAATTAAATCCTCCTTGAATACTGGTTTTCCCCTTCAAGGTTTTTCTAGTGTCATTGGACCAAAAACAAGTGTTTATTTTATTGTCATGTGCTTGCATTTAATTTCTTGTACTAGTTCTTAAAGTCAAAAAGAGTAGAGTAGTCTCTTGTTTTAAGTTGAATGCAAAGCTAACATTTACATCAATTATATGTCATGTTGGGGTTTGGGCATTAAACCTTATGCAAAAAAAACTTAAAATTGGGTTGGGGCTACAACAATAAAATTTTCTACATGATATCAGAGCTTGAGGACTTCATATCTGAAATTTTCTATCAGCTAATAGAAGAGACTACCAAGCAAACTTATGTTATACTAGTGAACAACAAGCATAAAACCTTAGTTAGAAACCCAAAGAATTGTTGGTTGAGAGGGAAGAAGGTTTCCTAGTAACAAATATGCTCTATTGTGTTGGTTGTGAGGGTCATGGCTACTGGTTTGAGGGTGGAGGATAGATTGATTGGGGCTAATAATTTTGGCCCCTGGAAAGAGAGAATGATGCTTTTACTTGAAGAAGTTGAAGTGTGGGATATAGTGGAGAATCATGTGCAACCTCCTATTGATCCATCTCAGTTGGTGGAAATCAACAAGAAGAATGTGAAGGTAAGGAGAATCATCTTTGATGCCATCAACGACCACCTATTCCCTCATATGACAAGAATGAAGTTTGCCTACGATATGTGGGATTCACTTATCACATTAAACTAGAGATCCAATGAGAACAGGAAGATGATGTTGAAGCATAAGCTAAGAAACACCAAGATGACCAAGACTAACAGTGTGACCTCATACCTCACCAAGATCACACAGGTGAGAGATGTGTTTCCTGTCGTGGGAGAGGCCATTATTGAGGACTATTTGGTTAGGATCACACTAGATGGTTTCAACAAGTAGTGGGATGGATTCATATATGGCATTGTGGACAGAGATCATTTTCTATATTGGAGTGGGATGATTTCATGTAAGAGGAGACTAGGAGTGCAAAGAGTGGTAGTCAGTGTGGTGGGGGAGATGAGGAGGAGAATGTTGCTCTTCTAGTGAAGGGCAAGAAGAAGGCCAAGAAGGGTTCTTCTACTGGATCTAAGCCAGAGAAGGGGAATCCGAAGGTGAAGCAAAAGGACACGAGAAAAGTGAAATGCTTTGCTTGTGCGAAGATGGGTCACTATGATGTTCAGTGTCCCAACAAGAAGGGGAAGAAGGGAATTTCAACTTCGACAAAGACGGATGAGTTCACTTCTAGATTTGACACAGATTTTTCCTTAATGGTGAGTCTAGCCACTCATGTCACATCTTCTAGTGTGTGGTTTGTACACAGTGTAGCATCATGCCATATGATTGGAGTGAGAGAGTACTTCACAAGTCTCACAGAGGATGATATTCACTTAGAGGTTGTGCTTGGAGATAACTCTAAGTTCACAACAACAGGGTGGGGATATTATCATTTTAGAGGGAGTCATTACCTCCTCTGAAAGTGATGGATGTTCTTTATGTTCCAAGGCTGAAGAAGAAATTGATATCAGTGTCTAGTATTGAGGACAGGGGATATGAGGTGGTGTTCCGAGGAGGACAAGTGTTAATATCACCTAGAGGATCTAGTATCGAGTCTGCCAGAGTGTTTGGAGTCTACAGTGGGAGGCTATACAAGTCTATGTTTCATCCTACTAGAGCCTTGGTGGCGCAGATCAACAACAGTGATTTGTGTGAGATTTGGCACAGGAGGATGGCCCACTTTTACCATAGAGCATTTGGGATGTTGAGGGAGATATTACTAGTTTACCTGAGTTCAACAATGAGCATCATTATGTGTGTAGGGGGTGTGCTTTGGGAAAGTACACCAAGACACCTTTCTCTAATAGTGGCAACAGAGTTGTAGGTATCCTAGACTTGGTACACTATGATGTTTGTGGTCCTATGTTTCATGTATCATTGAGAAAACGTGAGTATTATGTAACCTTCATTGATGACTATTCTAGGAAGACTTGGATTTTCTTTCTGAAAACCAAGGATGAGGTCTTCAAGAGGTTCCAAGAGTTTAAGGCTCTTGTGGAGAATTAGACGGGGAAGAAGATCAAGGTGTTGAGATTAGGTAATGGCGGTGAGTATAACTCTAACAAGATGAAGGAGTTTAGTAGGAGTGAAAACATTAAGAGGGAGCGCATAGTTCCTTACAAGCCCCAGCAAAATGGGTGGCGAAGAGGAATAATAGGGCCATAGTGGGTGTAGCTAGAGCTATGTCACATGACCACAGATTACATTTCTTTCTCTAGGCTGAGACATGTAACAATGTAATATATTTGCAAAACAAGAGCCCACATAGAGTCTTAGGGAGAAAGACTCCTCATGAGGCTTTTTCTAGGAAGAAGCTTGAGATTGGGCACATCAGGATCTTTGGGTTCCTTACATATTCACATGCACCTGAGGAGAGGAGGATGAAGATGGAACCCATTACAGAGAAGGGTATCTTTTCGGGTTATAGTGAGACCATCAGGGCTTATCATATACACATTCCTGCACTGAAGAAAGTTGTCCTAAGGTGGGATGTGATATTTGAGGAGGAGAGGGCCTTGAGGAGGTCTTGAGAGGTTGATTAGGTAGAGAAACAAGCTCCTCAACAAGGGACCACACCACAGGTATCAGGATCTTCAGGTGGTATACCAGGGTCAATAGGTTCACCTACTTCACGGGTGACAGATTCACAGATTCCAGTGTCATTGGGCATAGGATCCCAGAGTCTAGGTACACGACAAACCATAGTGTTAGAAAATCAGAAAGACAAAATATTTTCTTTATATAGATAATTACTTGTGACTTTCTTATCTTTATGTTCTTCTTTTATCTTCTATTTCATCAAGTAATTACCAAAACAATAGCACAAAGATCACAGACACCAAATATAGGAAGATAGCTAGGGAAAAACCCCTATCTAGGGGAAAATCTAGTCAACAACTCTTCCTTAATAACTTTTTGAGATAACCAAGACTCTTAACCTAGACACAAACTTCCTCCACACAAAGGCATCCCTTTCTTCCTTTTTTTTGTGATAATCCTTCAATAACAACTTCGACTTAGAAACAACGACTTGTAGTAGCAATTTCGACCCAGCAACTGGCAGTGACAACAGCAAATTCGACTTGATGAGAGAAAATTATATCTCTTAGAGGAATCCACATGAGAGAGAGATATATAGCCCAAAATTTTGAACTTGACCTTTTCTTCCTTCTTCCCCAACTTCACACTCCTTTTAGCCTCCTTTTCCAACTTCACACTTTTCCATCTCTTTTTTTAGGTCCCTATAATACTAGTGATTACCCAATTACTATCGTAGTTGTATGCCTTATTAATATTGTTGTGCCCCTATTGTGCCCATATTTTTATTATTGTGCCCCATAGAGTCCCTCTATTATTATTTTTGTGGCTTCATATTATTATTGTTAGGTCGGCTGGGTTATATTGTGACTCCTTAGACTCCTATATATAGAAATGAGGTTTTGTCATTTGAATCATCTAAGAATTTTTCATTTGTGTAATGTAAAGGAGGTTTCCCCCTCGAAGGGACTGAATTCTAAGGTGTTGATCTCTCTTTTCTATCTTTTTGTGAGCTGGTTTCATAACATTTGGTATCAGAGCTTTGGATTCTAGGGTTTCGCTGCTCCAAATAGGTCATTGTGGCATTTTTGCAATAGCTTTTTTTCTGCGACGTTTCAGAAGCAAAAAAAAACCCATTTGAGATGAAATCACTGTGAACCTCGGGTCCGAATTTTAGAGCTTTTCGCGCTATATTTGCGGAGATATGATCTGAGGAAGTTGATCTTTTTGCAAATTCCTGAATTACATTCCAAACAGATGACCTAGGGAAAATCGTCATAACTTTCTCTCTAAGCATCAGATTGAAATTTTGTAAGAAGGTACAGAAAAAGGACGAACTGTAGTTTCTTGTATAGATTTTTCAGTGCTAAAGGTTGAAACAGTGATACGTGGCACTTCATAGAAGTTCACTCTTCTGGAAAGGTCTATAATCAGGTCATCTTGGGAGATTGTGCATAACTCTTTCTTGGAGAATCCAATTTGGATCAGACTGGTGGCATTGGAAAGAGGATGCAGAGGGCTACTACAGGTCGCAATTTCAGAACTGGATGAACCGAAATTACAGAGATACATCAGATTCAATATCTAGCTCCTACAAAGTTAAAAAAGGTGTGTAGTTTTTTTTAAATTTTTGCATAAGCTTGGTTTGAAAAATTAGTTTGAAGGACTTCAAAGGGCATAGTAAAGCATTATTATCGGTAATTGATGCCTCGAGGAAAGAAAATGCAAACACCTAGTAAGAAACCTGAAAGCTCTAGCATGACTCATGAAGAAGA